>JAPZDY010000022.1:18881950-18910439 GCA_029783645.1 Ctenochaetus hawaiiensis | reverse complement strand
ATACTGTTAGGATCAACAGAAACAGACAAAAACCTGCTCAGCAGCTCCACAGTTAACATTAGCAATAGCGGCACACACTGTCATGCAATGTGCGTGCAACTGTCCTCAGGCTGAGGGAGCACAGCTCCTCATAATGAAGCTCAAAATTACCAAGTCAAATTATTCCCATATCTCATCACAGAAAATCCTCTGCCCTCAACTCCCCTCTCCTCGTCTTTATCTCAGCTTTTCTTTCCCGCTGCCTTATTTCCTTCCTCATCCCTTGCTTCTTACGTTTCTCTCTCTCTCTCTTCCCCCCTCGCCTGCCTCCTCTGCCGGCGCTGCAGCAGACAGAATGACATCACCACCCTCGCCGGTGGACTGCAGTGTTCGAAAAACTCAATGTATACGTACAGTATGTGTGTATGTGTGCGCGTGTGTGTGTGCAGCCTGAGATCGACCGGCCTGAAGGATCATCCACCGCTGACGACTTCATCTAACGGATCATAATTTTAACAAGAGATTGATTGTGTGTGATGATCCTGATAAGATCAAATTGAATGTGTGTGTTTATGCATGTGTGTGTGTGCGTAAGGAGGAGAAATAAAGCAATGTGAGGCATGAATGGAAAGGCAGCAAAGCAGACTCTCTGGAAACAGTCTTTTCTGGTATAACTGTAAAGATGAGGATTTGGGAAACACTCTGTTTGTGGGCTTGAAAATGGCTGTTATACTTTGTGCATCTCTGATCTCTCCAGCTGAATTCGATCTCTGTGCAAACTGTTCCCCTTCTGTCTCTTTGCAGTGGCTGTATGCACTCTGTTGCAGGATTACTTACAGATACTGTAGTGCTGTACTGCAATCACAGTCACATCGTTCACATCTGCTTTTGTTGATCTACTAGCAATCTGAAAAACAATCTGGCATTCAGCATTTAGTGCAGAGCCTTAAACTGTTTCTGTTACTACTGCACGTCACACGCATGTAGACACAATTCTAGAGGAAATAATTGTGATTTTATAAAACAATGCTGCCTGCAGAGACTCCAAGCTTAATAAGCTGTTGCATGACATATGTCTAGGTATAATAAATTCTCACAACTGTCATTATTTTCCAATAGATTAAACAAAAGTAGTTTTTTGGCCACTCACAGTTTCAGCTTCACGATTACGACCATTTTATTTGAATGAAGCAATATCTACTTCTCAAATGTTGCACTTAAATGATTTTTAGAGGCCTGGAGATGTTCAAGTGTTGGGTATTTCACAAGAAAAAGAAGCTGAATCATTTTGAAATACATGAAATTTTCTTTTTGAATCCCTTTAATCATTCTCTGACCCATCCGATCTACCACTAGGCCTCAGGTTTAAGTATGTCATGTCCTTCCAAACAGTCTAGACGGGTTAGTCTATGTCTGAACAGGTTTCATTGCCACAGAAGAGCAAGCCAAGCCATCACTAATGCAATCAGGAGACAAATCCTGGAGCCCTTCCACCGAATGTCAGCGGGAGAATCTCTCTGCCAAAGATCCAGGGTCATTGTATTTTGATACGGAACTATTATCTGCTCTGCAAAATCTCAACATTTCTATTAAAGTTAACATAAAAAGAGGCAGTCACTCTCTCTTTCTCCCTCACACACACACACACTCACACACACACACACACACACACACAAAAACAACATGAATCTGCAGACACAGCACCAGGTGCAATCATAAATATTTTAGGAGCCACTACAGCTGTTAGTGCACCCAGCAGAAAGGTGAAAATAAGGTGCATGTGTATGTTCAACACATCACAAGTGCTGCTTTACTTGCAATAATTTCCTGAACTTTAACCAACATAAAATGTGCAAGAACACCAAACTGCTATTTTCTCCCGGCTGAACTCAATATCCTGATGTATTTAAACATAACATTAACAGAGTCGATTGGATGTTTTTGGTTTTTTTTTTGGCTTTTTTTAGAGGGCCACTGAACGGCAGATATGGAAATCACTGCAGAGTGTTTAAACAGCTGTTTCATCACCCTTTTTTCTGCTGACTTGCATTTGTTCAAGAAATTGATTTTTTGTGCTCTGCCCCTTTCCTTTTCTTTTTTTTTTTTTTCTTGGGCCTTCATCTCTCAGGCTGCTTGAAGAGGTTGAGTAGGCAGCCGGTTGTTTCCGGCTACAAAGATGTTGTAAATGTAGAGTCAGTCAGACTGAGACCCGAGGGAGCGTTCAGCTATGGACACATTTACAGGAAGCAAGCGAGCGCTGCACCCAGATGAAGCTGTTACATTCCCCTACTCAACGCTGTCTGTCTGTCTGTCTGTTTGTCTGTCTGTATGTAAATCGGACTGTCTGTCTGCTCCTGTTCCCTGAATGTAGCGAAGCGTCTTGTCCCATTTTTATTATTTACTTTCTCACACTCCCAGCCTCCCCCTCTCCGCATCCCATCGTTTATCCCTGCCGAACTCATTGATTGTCTCTTTATATCATGTCCTGCTGCAGCCTCTGCGCCTGAAGATGAGATTGTCATGGTTATTGTAATCTTTTGTGGGGGTGACAAAAAGGGTGAAAGCTATAGGGAGGAGATACGCCTTGGAACCTATAGAGGACAGGATCAAGATATGGTAAACATCCTGTGTTTTACTTCACAGTAACAACGAGTTTGCAGAAAAAAAAGCGTCTGGAGGGACGAAAAGAATATATAAGAATATCATTAACTTAGTCCAGATTGGACTGATCTGAAATGTTTAAAGTGATACATAACACTGTAAAACTAAACATTCAAAGTATATATATGCATATATGTTTTTAATTAATGTTTTAACTGATGATAAATCTGCAATGTAAACTGAATGATGCCTCAGTATTGCATCATCTGAAACTGCTAAAGAAAACAAGATTAATGCTCAGAGCTCACTGAGGAGTAACTAAGTATATTTATTCAAGTACTGCACTTTGACAAAACATTGCACATTTGTACCTTTTGTATTTTATTTATAGTTATTATATTTTTATGGTTTTCTAGGACTACTTCACTATTCTTCGGAGGGAAATATTTCATTTTACCCTAGTTTTACTATATGTTTTGTAATTTTATAAAATTTTGGCTGCTATAATGACTAATTACTTTTTTTAATTTAAGATTTTATCTTCAAAAGATGAGTTTAGTTGAGAAAATGTACATCTTTAAAGATAAAACCAATCAACAATAGATAAAGTAGAAAAAATTAAGCTCTGTGTTGAGAAGCTGCCAAATTAAAATTCTGTTTATGTGTTAAGACATCACTGAAAGTAATCCCACATAGAATGTAAGAGTCAGTCTATAAGTATGATTACTTTTCATACTTTAAGTACTTTTAGTGTGATACTTAGCAAGTAAGCTTTCAATTCAAGGCTTTTACTTGTAAATAAACTATTTTAACACTGCTGTTATTTTACTTTAACTTAAATTAAGATTGAAAATACTTCTTTTTGCCACTGTTCCCTGTTACACAAGGACGTTTTGGCTGTTTAAATTCACCCTTTGACATGAATTTGTCTTGGCCAGTTGGTCTGTTTATCCTTGAATTTCTCTTCTTTAAAACGAACTAAATGATGCAATGATGAAATGGTGAAAGAAGTCAAACTACCAACAGCACTGTAAACTGACTTCAGTTCATCCTCAGAAAGACATAAAACCACAAATGGGCACATTTCTGCAAGTTTCATCATCTACAGTAAAACCTCACAGCCTCTTCTCCCATCACCTCAGGTAAACTGCGGTTGAAAAATTAGCTCTCATACACATCCAGGCAGCTCGGGGCCTTGTGAGTGTGTGTCCTGTGTTGCCTTCACTGGCTCAGTAGATCAAATAGTCTATAGTCTTCAGCGAAGCCTCAATAAAAGAATCTCATTAATTGACCCACTAATCAGTTTACTGACCTCTAGTTTACTTACCGCAGCTAATCCTGGTCGACATCCTACAATCTGAACATCAAACAGAGGAACAACTGAAGTCAAAAACAAGATTAAGGAAGAAAACAGAGCAGGATACACGCCCACACATATACGCACTAACACTAATCTTGGACTCACATGCATCACAACTCTCAAAGATACTCGGCTCCCTCCCATGTTGCTCTGATGGGTTTGATCAGGACAGGTTATGTTTGGGTCTGTAAGTGGTGACTTGATGTGTGTTATTAATGCTCTAAAACCTCTTTAGAGATTAGACTGAAACCATAACAAGTTAGTCTGTGTTTCAGAAGTGACAGACCACTTTGTTAAAAAGCAGGACTGATGTTTACATCTCTATGACCTGCACATCCTTTCCTCTTTTTATTTGATTCTTCCTCCTCATTGTCATTACTTAAGACACAGAGGTAAATTAAAGACAGAGGGGAACAAGCAGTAAAAGCAAAGCTATGATGAAATCTCCAAAAACAGTTTGTGTAGATGTATGAAGAACAAGAAGCGATTTAAGCAAGCAGAGAGCAAAACGCAGAGAAGTGTGTGCAGAATAAGAAAATAAGCTTGAATAAAGTGGACGAAAAAGCAAATACCAATACATCAACATAAATGTGTTGTGGTCAAAGTAAAGACGAAAGAAAATTGATTTAAAACCAGAAAAAAAATCTTCTGATAGAGGTTTTGGCACATTTCTGTCCAATGTGAAGGAATAAAGACACGGAGCGTTGGCAGGTGCATTACGTCTGAGAAAATACAACCAAGGATTTTATAAACAGAACAAAAAAACATTGCGTGAGAAACAGTAATAAAATAAGAGTAGAAGAGAGGCGAACAGGTAGAGAGAGATAATAAAAGAGGAGACAAGGAGAGAGTGACAGAAAAAGAGAGATGAAGTGGGAGCAGAGAAGAAAGGAGGTGAAGAGGAGACGCAGAGCGGCAGAGATGGTGGTACTCACTCGAAAAGTGACGGTCTTGACTGGCATGCCTGTTGGCCCTCCACTCTCGCTTTCTTACGTTTTTCTGCTTCTCTCAAACACACAGCTGTCTTTTCTGTTGCCCCCCTGCAAGTGCCGTGGTACAGGGCACGCAGACCCCCTTCCAACATAAACACCAACTCATACACACACATGCCCCAGACACACACACACACACACACACTTGAGTAAGCATGGTGGGTGGAGAGACTAGGGAGGGTGTGGGTGAAGGGGGGGACGGGGGGCCCGGGGTGGGGGGGTGGGTTATCTCTGGAGGAATGCTGCCTGTATCTAGAGACACACATTTCACACACAGCCAAAAAACAAATGGGCGCACCGCAACTCTCACCATGCGCTCCCTGTCCACGTCCCAGTCTCATTTTTTGGAAACTTTTATCCATTTTCTGTATCTTAATTTTTTAACCTGCCTCACTGGCTTTTTGCCTCAAACTACTTCTGTTTTTTTCCCCCATTAATCTCCATCTTTTTCTAGCCTTTCTTCTATCCTCCATCACACTCGATGTTCTGCTCTCCACCTCATCTATCCTCTCCACCTTTTGCGGTTTTTTGTTTGCACCCGACACTCTGTCACCCCAAACTTTATCCGTCCTTTCTCCTGTCCCTTCTTCCCCACACGTCACGCCCTTCTCTGTGTCTCCTGTATGTTTTGTGACAGTCAAACAATCACTTTCTTTTTGTCCGGGACCAGGCAACACCAGAATAGCATAGAGGTGCTGTGGAGAATGGGTGTGTTTTTTTTTTCAGAGTGGGTCTCTTTCAGTCTGTGAGGTGACTTACAGTGACAAAGCGCCTGGTGGGGGGGTCGCTGCCACCGCCCCGTGACAATGGGCCAGACACACGGGGGTGGAGGAGGGGGGGGGAGCGCGGAGGGGCCAGCCTCTCAAAAGGCCCTGCCTCTTTTAATAAAGCGTCCGTCATTCCCTGCTTGAAAAGGCCTCCTTTTCTCCGGCTCTCCCCTCCTCTCTCCCTCTTCTGGCTAAATGCTGGGAAAAGCACATCGCTGCCAAAAGCATACAGAGAGATAAATGCTTGTAGGAGAGGAGAAGGAGGGGGCAATGTAGAGAGAAGGCTACGAACTACTCAGTGCCACTGGACCGTGACCTGGGCAAAAACATCACATGGGATTTTTCTCCTGGCCACAGTATTAAGTTTGGACAGTGATGAGAGCTCCACTGCCAAAGAATGTGGGGCAGGGGACCGCGGACGCTAATGTCCATGAAGACATGACAAATTATCCTGTGGTCCTCCACGAAAAGGTGACCGAAACTCTTTTCTTTAGCCAAAAACTGTTGGTTCAGCCTGAAAAGAGCAACTCAGCTCCTCAAAGGAGCAGAAAGATAAGTTATCAGGTCCTAATTGATAAGACCTTCATAAGCTGTGGCACAATCAAGTGAGTGATGACAGAGGATTTCTCTGGAGGTGGTGATAAAATGACATGGACTTAAAGCCCCCTCCTCTCAAAACTGCCTTGAACTTAGAAAAACTTTTTGTGGTTTCTCTGTTATTTCTGAGAATAACTTTTGTGACTTCACAACTAGTTTGGAGGCCAGCTAGCAAAAGTGTGATGTTGAAACTCGAATTCTCAGTGCACATAAACTGAGGACGGACTTTTCAGCAAGACAGAAAATATCTTGTGTAGTTAAGTCAACTTTTCACAGGAAAAATATTTGCATATTCAAAGATTCAGGATTTTTTTTTTTGAGGGTCATTTTTCAACAGTGTAAATTTTTATTCACATTACGATATGTCTTAATATATCTTCAGACTCTTAAGACAGATCTAGAGGGGATCTAAGAAAGTTCTAAGACAAAAAAAAAAAATAAGGAAGTTTTAAGTAAAGGCAACTGACTTAAGACTCAATGATACATTTGACAATTCGTTTCTCTCAGAATATATTTGCATTAGATGAGATGAGAAATGTGGGACAAATCATCTATGATGTCAGTTTTAAGAAGATGCATGGGGGTATATTACGGCAGACTCTTGCAGAGGCAGGACTCTCACTGACTGTCTCAGCATGTGGCTCAGTGACCTTACACGTCATTATAAAGCATAAGCCACACTCCAGTTTTGTAGCAAAGCTGATTTAGGTTTGGGACAGACGTGCCCTCTGCACCCTGTGTCGAGCCCCTCTTGTTGGCAGGATAAAAGACTACAGCTGTCCACGTGTGTGTGTTGCTTGTGGTGGTTTATTGCCCGTGTCCTGATGTCTTAGAGAATACAGACTAGACTTAAAACTGTGGGGGAAGGACTCAACATGAACAACTGATAGTCTGTCAGCTGTCTTTCTTTAACCTGTCACACTCTTGGCCCTCGTCTGGTCCCTAATCTCACTGCCTCTCATACAACACCACATGGATGAACAGTAATGAATTTATGGTCTAAAGGCATAGTTCAGTTTTTTTAAGTGCGATTTCAAGAGATATTTTTTTTAAACTCAGTCTTTTACTTGAGCACACCTGGTGTTTGGAAAACCAGACAGGAGTATCACTGTAGGAAGCAGCAAAACACAAATTCACCAGACCACTTTGGCAAAAAAAGCACTTTTACCTCGCAGAACACAGGAGTTGCTGGTCCATTGCGATGACCATTGGTTTCTTTGATTTCTGTTATTGTGTTGCTTTGGTGAATACGAACTAACTCATTCAATCACTGAAGTTACACAATAACAAAAGCAAACTAACCATGACAGAACTGTGGCATCAGTAGACCAGCAACACCTGTGTTCTGCTGGATAAAATTAATGTTTTTGTTTAAGGAGTCTGGTGGTTTTGAAGAGAGGATTGGCAGACATCACGACTTTAGTTTACTGCAAGAAAAGGCTGTTTCACAGCAAAGTGAAGTTGTGAAAATGTTTTAAGTAAAGTGTAATAAAACATGAGTTTTGCTGCTAACCCCATCGACAGCCATTCATCTATTAGCTTTCTGCACAGATACTCCTTTCTACTTTTCTAAATGTAAAAGTGAGGTTGCAAATTGCAATCAACTAAATATCGTTACAAACCATACAGACAAAGTTTTCCTGTGGGAAGCCAGCTAGGGATCATGTCTCTGTTGCTGAAATGCTGATGCAGCTTTAAGGTAATGGTAGAAAAAGATGAGGCTTTTTGTGTATTTCACCCTGCTGGACAAGGTCCTCACTGCAAAATTAAAAAAGGCTAACAGAGAGGAAGAGGCAACCCAGCAGCACCAGGAACTGTAGTAAGACTGATTTAAAGAAGGAAAGAAAACCTCAGGACAATTTTTTGTGTATTCACATAGAAAACTGTTCTGACAAGCATTATCTCTGATAAAATCAGAGGTAATACTTTGAATAAAAAATAAAACGTATAATATTTTTCTAATATTTGGGCTTTTTGCTATTTCAAATTGGCACAATGGCCCTCTAGTGGCTGTGTGAGGCTCTGCAGTATTGACGTGCAGCAGCTTTAAGAGAGTATGAGCTGGGTTGGGCTGATTACCGCAGCCCTGGCACGAAGCTCACACTCAACCACACACACACACACATACACACGCACATAATCAAACACACATTTTCAACTCCTTATCCTGAGCTTCAGCTCCTCCTCACAAGCTACATTAAGCTTGCCCGGCCTCTGAACTGACATGAGCGGTTTAAGGTGGAATTAACCTCAGTGTGTTAAAACTGCCTTCACTTTGCTGACAGATTAAATATCACATGTTAGAGTACATGAATTAGCTCAGTCCCATACATACATATATACTGTTATACATACAGTACGCAAAGACACCTCAGCCAAAGCACATGTGCCTGAACGTGACAAAGCCACACTTGACCTGTGAAAGACAAAAACAGGGAGTTAGAAATACTGAGACAATGGAGGAGAGCAGAAAAGATGAAGGCAATAGAGAAGAATGACAGCAGCAATATGTCAGCGCAGGACCAGGATCCCATTAATCTTCATAAGCGGAGAGGTAGCGATGGGGAAATACAGAGTGAAGATGTGCAGGAGGAGAGAAAAAGAGCATCACTGTGGGCACAATCTGTCCCCACAGCTCTCCATGTCTCCGTCTCCTGGATGTATGCAGTGCCTGAGCGTTCACTGACAGCACAGACTTTAAAATATCAAACAAAGAACTTAAAACATCAGTCATAACTGGGCTTGAGTCAAAATCAGAAAGGATCCGAGCAGCCAGACTTAAAATTCAATCAGTCTGGTTAACAGACGCAGAGTCAAAGTGACCCAAGTTTTCAGACTCTATTCAGACCTAATGTCCTGTCCAAACTACGAGATACAAACTCCACCTGCCACCGTCGACATGACTTTGATAAAAAGGGACATAATATAATTCTATTATGAATCCCACAGGATTATAACTGCAGTCTGTAGAAAAGAAAAATGTCATCCTTCTGTTTTACTGTTACAAGTCATCTGTCCACAAAGTTTTAGGTGCACAAATTCAGCCTCAACCATCTTCGTTAACTTTTTATTCTGTTAACAAATTCTTACATTCAGTGCATTCACAGCCAATCTTCAGAAAACTAATTCAAAATATGATGACAGTAAAAGAAAATAGCTGCACCTAGCCATCCAGCATGGAAACAGTGAGGGTGGCACTCCTTTATTCCGATGTAACACTTGCTTTATGTTGAATTATTAAGCAAATCCCATGTCAGAGGAGAAATTAAAGGAAGTGGTATTTGGCTCTTTTACACTGGAATTATTAAATGATCACTGACATCTGTGTCAGACTACAAAGAAACACCTTCCCTCTGAACCAGAAGGACGGACAAAAGAGCATCTGCAGCTGCACTGCAGATCAGAGTCATTAAAACTAATGATGGATTTTTGAGGCTGTTATTGATATTTGAAGATTAGAAAAGCAGAAATTCTGAGCGCCCTACGTCTTAAATCTGTCTATGTCAGCTCACAGGATGGACAGCATATAAATAGTGAAAGGAGCCACTGAGAGGTCACCCACTGGTTTGTGCTTTGAAGCCTTGAGTTTAGCATGATGGTCGTTGACATGATGGTTTTTCTGACTCAGTAGCGTCCATATTTGGACTGTAGGGTGGGGCTGAGAGGGTACACATTGCTGACAAAGACCATGTGAGGCCTTGCAGACATCTAAAAGCTGCTGCCACTTAAAGAAGGCAATTCTTTAATTATGCAGAACTTCAAGGCTTAATATACTTAAACTAGTGAATTATATAAAGATTCAGCCCAGTGCAGTTGTCATGAATGGAAATATCAGACAAAAAATGTATTTTAAACAAAATTTCATCATTAATTCAGCATTGTATTTTAAACTTATGTTTATTTCTAAACTTAGGCATGTTAATATGGGGCTCTATGAGGATTGTCTCACTTCTGGATGCAGCCTAAAGTGGCCTTTTAAAGAACTGCAATTTTTGACACTTAAGGCATGGCTTAATATTTTTAGCCCCGGAGGTTGCTGCTTAGCTTACAATGTGCCAAGTTATTACCATTTGTGTATTTGCATTAATTTTGCATTTGTATTTCCAAACATGTTTCTGTAAAGCCTGTGGTGTTTATCAAGGCTCAGCCACCACTGCAGTGGGTTTGATTCCAGCACAGACCCTGCATGTTATTCCCTGTCCCTCTTCCTTGTCTCTTTCCAGCTGTCACCACCATAATAAAAGCAGAAATGTCCAAATAAAGAGCAGAAGTAAGGAGGAAACAGACTGAGCATAAAAAGATAAAAGTAAAGATGGATAGAAAGAGCAAGAGGTACACGACACAGCTCAAAGAAGGGAGGACATCTCGGGCATAGCGGTAACTTGTAATGACATATAGATGGGAGCCTCCCTGAGTGTGAGTGGATGCAGTGGATGTATGTACCGTAACTCCAGGGTATAATGGTATCTTCATTAACACAGCTTTGCTGAGTTGGATAATGATTTCTATCTAAACCATCCTGTGCTGTGCTGCACACACCTTCCATCAATATGTTATCTCCTTTTTAACTGAGGCTGCCTGCAGCAAAACAGGACCTATCTGGACCTCAGTGTATGGAAAGCTTTGTATGAATAAATAAATACATATTTGATGTATCTACCATGCTGTTTTCCAGTTGAACAGCTCATATCTGCTGCCTCAGTGACCGGATGAAGAGCTGCCTGGTGTATCTGAGACTGATGTGTAATAAATATTAAGCAATTAAAGGAGAAGCTCTCATCAGTCAGTAAGGGCAGTTGAAAGTAAGATTATAAAACTGAGTTCAATTATTGTCTAATGCTGCCTCATACACACACACACACAGATCCAAACACACACTCTCAAATTCACAGACACTCTCATACACACCCACGTACGCATCAACACACATATTCACCTACAGTGCAGTACATGCAGGTGCATGACACACACGCTCACTTGCAGCAGCTCGCAGCAACCTTCCATATGCAGGCGACCAGGCGTACAGTTCAGGCAGCGGTATACTCAAACCGAACAAGGCCGTGCAATTCATTGTCCGACCATGTGGGGAGGAGAAGTGGCTCATGCTTTCTTATTTGTATTTATTACTATATATTACCAATAATTTTGTCCTTTTGTTATTCGCACACCATTCTGCAGCAGAATAAATCTAAATCCCTTACTGTAATTTCAGATCTTATAGTTTTGTTTGAGAATCTATTTATCATCATATTAATATTTTTCTTTAATATTTTTCTTTGTCTTGACTCGTTGCTCCTTGCTGTGTTGGGCTGCAGTCTGACCTTGTGTGGTTTTCAAGGTATTTTACAGTTCATATGTATAAAAGCTGCATTGTAGTTCACTGATATTAACCAACAGCATCCCTTGTTTGGAGTTTAATGGCAGCGTGAAGACAGTATTATGCCAAATTACAACACGCTTAAATGCACTTGCAGATGTTTTTTGAAAAGAAAACTAATATGCCCATAAAATGGCACAGTTAAAGCAATGTTTACACTATTGTTAGAGGGTTTTTTTGAAGAGACAGTAGTCATGTAAAAGTAAAATTGTATTGTAGACCAAAAATTACAATTTTGTTTTTGTTACTATTACTATTACATCCACAAGAGTATTTTTTTTTCCTGTTTTAGTCTGCGAGGAACACCACCTGGTTTAACTAAGATGTGTTGATCAGACAGAGACTGTCTGTGAAACGCTGAGCAGATCTGTTTTGGACGTTGTTCAGTTATTTTTGTCTCCCTTCTCAGACAGTCAAACAGGTCTTCATCACTGACTTTGCAGACTGGGTGTAAGTATGAATGTCAGGAAATATGTGGAGGACCTGGAACTTAACAAAAATACTGACTGTTCACACACAGAGCCGACGTCAGCACAGTGTGGATGAGAAAAGATTGTCCATCGCAAAGACATTTCCTGCAGCTTCCAGACTGTCCGACCAGAACTTCTTTTGGAGTATACTTGCACCTTTACCATGCACTCTGCGCATTCACCTAAAACACATGCACATGCACGCATGCATGCACATTGATTGTCAGTTTCTCTCTCTCTCTCTCTCTTTTGGTCAAGTAGAAAGACAAAAATTTAAATTAATGATGGCAACACTGCTGAAGATTAGAACAGAAAAAAATGCAAATGAGCCCTTTAAAAGGTGAAATAAATTAACAACTGTTTATAGAAGAGGATAAAGAAACACGATTTACAAACAGATCAGTTTAAAGTAAATAATGCAAAGCTAAACAAAAAAAAAACAGATAAAATGTGCAAATTAAGTTTGTGGTTAAGGGTGAAGTTAGGAAGTGTCACAAAAGAAAAAGTAAAGAAAGGTTTGAATAGGTCTTGAAATGTGGAAAAACCTTAATAGCTTGGCTTTAACAAGTTAAAGATTGATTACTTATAAGATGTATGTATATGTCTTTATGTATTAAGATGTATGTACAGTATGTATGAATGTGTATACATATACATTATATTTATTTTTTTCTACCTCTTTATATATAATATAATGTATAATATTGTTTTTCAACTCTTTAGGCTAATTCTCTCTCTTTTTTTCATAATTGTGATTGTTTTTTGTTTTAAAAAAATCATATCAAATTGAAATTGAGTTGGAGGAACTATGTTTCATCACATTGCTTTAAGATAAAATAAGCATGTTATTGGCTCCTTATGACATATTTATGTATTTCTACTTGCACTAGTGCAGGAGGGTTCAACCCTGTACAGTGAACCTGTTTCGTAGGTGTGGTTTCTGTTTTTTAAAGCCATTTAGGTTACAGTTATTTGGGATGGCTCCATTGAAAGTTGTCTTTGTAGGCCAGATTGCTCCCATGAGGTGTCTCACTGTTGCAAAAAGCCAGAAAAGATCAGTTCTTAATGGGTCAGCAAGACGAGGAGAATCCGGCTCTCCTGCCCTTTTCCTGAAACTGGTGTCTGGCCAACTGAGACATTATTACACGACTTCTGCAGCAAAGCTTTCTCTTCCCTTAGTCTACATTCTGTGAAGCTGGTACCAATAACCCTGGGACAAAAATGAGAGTTACAATATTTGAATACGCCACGGCCTTTCACATGTAAATTAAACTCTGCCCCCCTAGCCGAAACAAATTACAGCCAACTGCTGGTGGCTGGACATGAATGGGCCTCCAAATGTAGTCTGCATCTACAGTGGGCCGGGGAGCAGCTGGAAAAGACAAACTGAGACGGGGGAGAATTTATGTGACAGTGCAGAGTGTGACAGTTTGCTTTTTTTTCATATTGAGTCTGGCATGCAGCCGTACTGTGACGAATGGGGCTTGGCTCCCTGAGCATCTGTCTCGAAGGACTCACTGAGGGGTAATTAGAGCTGTAGGATGATAAGGGATATTCTCCAGGCCCACTAACCATTAATGGTGGCAAAAGGGACGGGGCCTTTACACAGACCTCTGACATCTCATAATTCTGTGGGTGGGTCGGGGTGTTTTCGATGAAGCGTTAGATTTTGGTGTAAAATAAATCAGCCCTCAGGGAAAAGAGTCACGGTTTGGGGACTGCTGGGAGCTTTATGTCACCGGGCTGCTGACTGACCAATCTGCATGATTTAAAATGTTTCTGGATTTATTTGGCTTTGACAGCTGAGAACAGTGAAATAAAAAACTTGTTTGGTTTTATTTTCCTTTCTTCCACCATCTTTATATCGTTTATTATAAGACTGGCCAGATCTCAAAATGCAGCAACTTTGATTAGACAAAGATAACAAACACGAGTGGTCAGATTTAGAGAAACAAAGTTCAATGTCAGCAAGATTATTTAACTTAAAACTTCACAGCAAAACATCACTAAAACTGTTTATTGCAAACTTAGCTTACTGTGGCTTTATAATATGAAGTGGACACAGAAATCTGGGACAGCTTGTGAATGGTTGCTTTGTTCAAACCAAACTATTTACACTGAGATGACCTCAAGCTTGTTTAAAAGTTTCATTTTTGTAGTTCCCTACAAACATTTTTTAAATATTAAAACCTTCTTGAATTAAAAATTCTGAATAAAAACAGTGGAAAATGTCAATGGTATTCTCTTGTCATGGTTTTACAGACTTGTTGTTTATCACGTTGGTCTTTGGGGGTATTTTTGCTGCAGTACTGTTGTTGGTCATTAGCACAAATTATTGTGCCGAGTTGTATCAACCTCTCTTTGTGCATCCAAGCAGCTGATGCCAAATTTGACCCAATGTAGGTCCTGTAGTAGGGAATTCAGCTCCAGAGTTTTACTGTGCAAAGAGGGATTATTTGTGACTTATTGGTTTACTTTAAAAAAAAAATAAAAATGAGATGCCGGCCTGTTTATGACTTGCATGCTGACCACTCGTATTTGTTGCCCCTTTGTAGCTTATAATTAGCAAATTTGCTATTATATTTTGGATGTTTTTAATTTCTTTGGTGAGAATATTGTTTTCTGGCAGCCTGAAGCAATGACGGGAACTACAAAAGAGGAAAAATTAAAATTGTAATAAACTTTAGTGCTACTTTAAGATGCAGCCCCGGGGCAGTAAAAGATGTTGTTGAGGGCTGCAGGCAGAGAGGGACACTGTATCACTTTCGAGTAAACACAAGCTGAGGAAGCAGACACCTTGTTGCAGGGATCTGGTTTATGCTGCTGCTGGTTTCCGCTGCTGTGTTGGCGAAGGCCCAGTGAGGGGGCTCTTCAGGACGATCTGTCACTGCACCACTCTTCCCTCGGCACTCTGGGACATAAAAGGTGTTCAAATATCTCTGCTCCCACCCAGTAATCACATTAGTCCCCTTTCCTCTCTACCTTTAAATTCATTTATGTTATTTGCGAACTGTCAGTGGGTCTCACTTGCTTAGCAGGTTGGTTTTGTTTGGGAACCTGCAGAATTTTAAACTGGGTTTTAAGTCCCGGCTGCATTGAGCCTTAGGTACTAATAGGATTGTGTGTTTGGTCCAAACTGACGGATAAACAAATAAAAAAACATACTGTCTTTCACTCATTCACACAAACAATAAAATAAATTCAAAAGAAAAAAGAGAAAATACAGTTTCAAAATGCACACGCATTCAAGAGCATCACCGAGGGAAATTCAATACTCCATATTGTTGTGTGTTGGGTCAATAGCCAAAGAAAAACATGGTTTCCATACTTATCCAGTTGCCCTCTATTATCACCTTCAGTCTGTAATATATGTGTTCACCCCACCTTTTTTAAGCCATTTGTTTTTGTGTCTCTGCACTTCAAAATTGTTTAATTTGTCAGCTGATTAACCTACTGATGCTCCAGAGTGTTTGGGAGCAATATGGAGATCGGGAAAGTAGGTTCAGGAATTTGACATGAGAGCAAGGGGGGAGGCTAGGATTGAGGGGAAATCATCATGGGCAAAGAGTCGTCAGGAACAAGTTTCCCATCAGCCTTATTGCACTTAGATAATCTCTCCTCCACTCAGTGGAAATGGATTCAAGATCATCTACTGTATCAGAGAGGTGCAATAAAAACCTTTGGCAAACCTATCCCTGACTGTTTAAACAGATAAAAACCAGACAAAACACAGGCACGGCACATGACGGACAGTGACACAGGAAACACACCACAGCCACAATACACAAACACAACACTGACACATCAAAGGCTCAGGCAGAGGCAGGCTCGAGCACATCTTCTGCAGAAACACCACGATGGAAAATACACAGACACAGACTGAAGCACAGACACAACACAGACAGAGACACAGACGGAAAGTCAAATCAAGTCTGATACTAATACACAGTCTGAAGCCATGCACAGACGGAAAGAAAGCATGCACACAAACACACTGATACGACTGAGAGAGGTCCAACCCCAAAACACATACACATCCTCACACACACTTCCTCTGTTTTCCTCCTCTCTTTCTCACACACAAACACACACACAATCACACACACACAATTACACACACACACTGGTATAAACCTAAACATGAACACAGTGGTACAGATGACACAAGCATATTTCTTGAATCAGAAGAACCCACAGGAAAAATAGTTGGACTGTTGTCCGTTATCTCTACTGTGAACCTGTGTAGTGTGAAATACTTTGTGTAGAAACAAACGCAGACGTGCTAAAGCTTGTATCCATCGGTTAGGAAATAAATCAAATCTATATTTTGCCCGTGGACTCTTGCTATGTAATATGCTCTGATTGTGAACATTAAATTTGAGAAAAATCACAGACACTGATATAGATGTTAATATCCATACAGATACACACTCATGTTATAATAAAAAAAAATGTTTAACTAAAAAAAAAAAAACGCAAAAGAAAAACAACCAATTTAAAAACTTAAAAAAAAAAAAAACAGCAAGTTAGTACAATACGTCAAGCAAGGACAGGAACAAAGAAAAAGCTCCAGCCTGATCCCACGACACCTGACTGAATCAGCTCACAGCACAACAGCAACACTAGAAAGTCAAAGGAACCAGAACTACAATACCATAAGCAACACACAACAAAAACAAGAGAGATAAGGATAAAAAACAACAACAACAGCAGAGCAACAATAGTGACACACACTTTAAGTGACAGATACAAGATGGTCATAAATACAGAATATATATATATATATATACATGTAAATATATATAGAATAAGGAAAAGCCAGATATACGTGTTGCAGATATTTACTTCATCATCATAGTGCCATACTCCTTGGCCATCCGGCATCTCAGAGCTCACACTACTGTCCTGATCGATTAGCCAGCGATGCACGGCGTGGGCCTAAAAGAACATACGACATAAAGACAGAGCCCAGTTAATCGCAACAGGGAGGAGCAGAGAGATGGAGAGACAGGAGAGAGGAGAGGAAGAGGAGGAGGAGGAAGAGGAGGAAGAGGAGGAGGCTGGGTTGGACGGAAAACAATGGCAAAGGGGACGTGAGAGAGATTCAAAGAGGAACAGGCGAACATTATATTGAGACACAGGTAGAAAACAAAGTGGGGGAGGGAGAGGAGGAGGAGGAAGAGAGCAGGAAGAGGGAACCACCACCCCACCCAACCCTTCCCTCCCCCCCACAAAAAAAGCTCTCCCTGTGGGAAACAGGTCAGGTTAGGTATGAGTGGTAAATGAGTGTGAAAGCACGATGTGGCACGGCATGAGGGTGTCACACACATATACACACACACAGTGATGAGCTGCTACGTAGATGGCGATGGAGGAGAATCCGGTGTTGATGGTGTGTGACTCACAGGCGGATCAGCTGTGTCGCTGTGGAAAGCTGCAACCTGCACACCGGAGTGAATCGGGATTCCTTTCTGTCACACCTGTGCACGTGGCGTCCACACACATACACACAAAAATACACTATGTGGTGTACTTACCCAGAATTTACATACAGAAATGTGCGACCACACATGTGCAGTACAAAAAACACCACAGGAAAGATATTTAACACAGTAACACAGAGAGGGAAAAAACACACAGCACAAGGCCGAGTCTGGCCTCTGACAGAGATGCATAGAGAAACAGTGTTCAAACTCCTGTATCAGCATTGTCTCATAGCGAAGAAGCTTTATCATAATATGCAGGTGACAGGTGATATAAACAAAAGGTGCAAAAAAAACCCCAGCAAAAATGGTTCGAACCACAACTCATACAAAAGTTGTCAACAAAAAAGCCACCAGCTCCAGACTATGACCAGACAGGATAGCACCAAACTGCCAGCTCCAAGCTGCCAGACAACAACACAGGCAGAAAATCAACCCTGCTCCAGACAGACAGACAGACAGACAGACAGACAGACAGACAAGGGGAGCGCTGCAGATCTCAACTGCTCGCACTCCCTCTGCTGAGATTCAGATCAAACACACAGTGCAGTCAGCTCTGGTCGCGGTCACCCTGAAACACACATACACCCGCATGCACACAACAAACCCCATCTGTTACTCTCGACTGTTGTCGTGTCAGCACCAAAAACAACCGAACGCAGCTCCTTTTGTGACGCTCGCTGCCCCTGTGCGGCAGAAAGACTTGTCAAGACTTGCACCGGGGTGAAATCACAGAATCGCAGGGATTAATTACCCTGTCATGGCTGCTATTGCACATTTACTATTTACTATTTACGCCAGCAATTTTACAGGACTTTTACAGGTCTATAAGATGCAATGAAGCGGGCTGTCATGCCATGACAGTGCAAAATAACATTTATTTCAGAGTGAAGGGCCATTTAGCACACAAACTGTTGATCAGAGGAGAAAACTGTAGATTTGCTACTTAAAGAAAGGACATGATGACAGAAAGTGAGGACATGTACACACACACACACACACAACCATGCGCACACATACACACACATTTATGTTCTGTGAGAAGCTTCATAACCTTTTGATGGTTTTTGCACTTGTTTTTTTCCAAGAAAAGTGTCAAGAATGAAAAAAGAGAGAGCTGGAGAGAGCCTCTTTCGCACCTCTGCTCAGCTGACCAAATAGGGCGTGAAGTGGGTGTGAATGTTGGGTCGTCTGTTTCGAATGTTACATAAATGGTTGGACACAACTCACCATGGTTCAACATCAGGAGGGAATGCTGGGAAGGAGTTTCCAAGGCTAACTGACCCTCCAACAAGCAGTTTTGTTGGAGTTTACTAGTTTCTTTAGACTTTTCCCTAGTATAAACCCCAAATTTTAAATCCTTATTCTGAGCCAACATTTATTGTATCATTTACTGTAACCTGATGTTAATTTAATCTGTAGACTTAAATCTTAACCTCAATAAAAACCTCTTACTGTTAAGGTGAGGAACAAACAAAATGTTCTCTTCTTTGAGGATTTTACTCATCTTTCTATTCTGTTGAGGGCATTTGATCCACATTAGGACAGAGATACAAGTTACAAACACACACACTCACACTCACACAAAGAGGGAGCAGGTCTCTCTGTGTCAGGTGGTGTGTGTTTGCAAAGACAGATGCATCAGCTGGTAAACACATAACAGGGAAGTGGAGGACAACACGCAGAAACAGACAGAGTCACCTCAAGGGTACAGTGAATCAGAGGGTGACAGCAGAGGCCAAAGCCTCTATTAGGACACTTAAAAAAAAAAAAAAAACAAGCAGGTAAAATGTACAACCAGAGGAAAAAGTAGCACATATGCAACACTTCATCATTTGCTTAAACTTTGTAACAAAAATGTGCACTTTTTAGACCTTCTTCTGTGAGAAATGTTTGCAGTAGCTCTACCACTGTTTGTGCATGTGTCTGCATGTGTGTGTGGGTGTGTGTGGGGGTGTGGAGGGGTGTTTGTGTGTCTGCACATGTTTATGCGTGGATGTGTGTACGTGATGCACAGGGGCGTCATCGGCAGAGTTTGTGGTGAGTTGCAGAGCGTGTCAGCTTAAACGAATAATTGGATTAAGTAGCAGACGGCAAGTGATGACAGGGAGAAGAGGGGGTGGAGGGGTGGAGGTGGAAGACGAGGGGTGAGGTGGCGGAGGGCAGAGTGAGGCAGAGGGGGAGAGAGGTGCTGATAAGAGTAACAGGCCATTTGCTGCCGAGCCTCTGCGAGCCTCAGGGCAGCGAGCAGACACGCAGAGGGAACTCGAACCGTTACGCTGTCGATTAGAGGGATAAAAGGATGACACTCGTAGTCTCTGGACAACTAACTAGCAGCCTCTTGGCATTTGGGTATACTTTACATCAAACTCCGAGACAAGCATAAGACAACCAGTATGAGTCATGCACAGCAGTTAAGAAAAAAGGCACACATCGTTTTGTCTCTGTTTGCTTTATGTGCTTTTAAACCTCCCTGATGGTCTTTGGAGTAGGGCCACTCTGGAGGAGGTTACCTCTCCATCCATTTGCAGCTTAGCCTTCACAGTGTCAGCTGCAGAGGCAGAGCCTACGATAAAACTGAGGACAGGAGTCAAAAAGAGAGAGGAGTATCAGTCAGAGGAAGGCTAATGTTCAAGAAAGAGAAGTGTGGTTTTGAGAGAGAAGAGGAAGAATGATGAGAGTGTCACCCTCTGAGAAAAAGACACCGGCTAAACAGGACATAAGCCTTGATTGCAGATCCATTTGTCACAAGCATCATTTGTTGTTTGACAGACTCATACATGCTACAGTGACTTCTGTCACCAGAGGCTTTGCTTTCTTTCTGTTTGTGTTTTAACTGGGTGCAAACACAGAATACATAAAGAGGTATATATGTGAAATTAAAATACATATTTGTCACATCACCCACTTTAAACCCACTAAAATTAGATTTTGCATCAGAATTAAAATGTGCACATTTGTTTGTTACTGTATGGTGCTGCTGTATTTTCTCCTCTCTTCCTCATCACACTGTCATCTGCATGAATTAGGAGGCAACATGATTTTACTTTCACTACACGTATCATTATACTGACAGTCAACAAAACCTACTGTGGTCAATTTACAACAGACTCACCAGAGAGGATTACAGTCCGCCTTTGGATCAGCCTTTCTGATTTAAAATTCACACACAGTAAATATGCATGGATAAAAGAGCCCAATACAAAAGCAGCCCACAACAATATCCCATCAAAATACATCACGCATGTCTGGACTAATTAAGCATCCTTCAGTTACTCGTACAAAGACATGTATGTTTACTTTACAGCTTTAATATTAATATAGAAGCTTCTTCTAGTGCCACCATCTGGTAGATTGGAAGAAAGTTGAAAACAATAAAACTTTTGAAAAAACTTGCACATTTGTTGTGGTCTGGTGTGAAGTGAACACCAGATTTTGCAAAGATGGAGGGCTGTTAAACATAAAAACTCACACATGTCATGTGTCATGTCATGTCAAAATGTCATTCGATGGGCTTTTAAAAAATCATGACTACTGTTATTAACTAAAAAAATAAAATGAAGTTAGAATTTGAAGGAAAAATGGCACAAAAATCTGCATAAAATGAAGAATTTTTGACAGATAATTTGGATCCTTCCTGCACTGCAAATCAGTGAATCCAGAAATTTATGATTTACAGGTTTAACAAAATTTCAGGCATCAGGGAAGAAAATCATAAAACAAACTAATAAGCAAACAAATGTTGTTTGTTTGTTTGTTTGTTTTTATGGGTGTAGGACTTTTTAAGGTGTAATCCTTTTATTTTTTGAAATAAGACATGGTCTTAAACCATCTTGGTCAAAGCAAAAAAGGGCAATGGTAAAGATTTTCAGAACATGAACATGCACTAGGAATAAATAAACAAAGCCTAATGGCCCTAATTGATACTTAGAGGACATTTCACAAACTGGCTTGTTGTCTGTATTATTAATGTATTATTTTCATACAAAGTCGTCTTAGAACTAAAATCAATACAAGGCCTGAAATTTAGAAAAATGCAATTGAGGAAATCATTGTGGGGATGTTGTTAAAACAATTCCAGGCTTTATTATTAGCACATGTGGAGATCTGTGTTACTGCGTGTGCACAGAGCTTTCATTAGCACAAGCTCTCCTCAGGGAGAGGAGAAGCTCTCTGCTGCTCAATGGACCTGCACTGCCTCAATAACTCACACTCCCTCTGTGAGAACAGTGAGAACAATAAGGTTACAGAGGAGCACTGATGTACAAATGACCGTAGCATTAAGAACCAAGCACCTTCCTCCAAACACCTATTCATCAGTCCAGTTTGTTTTAGCTCTGCAGTGCATCAGCTTCTCTCTCGATCGTCCGCCGTCACGTCCATTATCCTCAAGTTCTGGATATACATCAAGTAATCAAGCTCTAATGCCTTGAGTCAATCCGGGCCAATGCCTGCCTCGTTCGCTGTGAAACGCTGACACAGTATCTAAACTAAGTGGACCCGCACTAAATTATTCAACTCCTGAGGAAAAAAAACCCCAACATCAAGTGGAGTTATAACAAGACATCATGACTGAGGTGCTGAACAGTAAAGAGCTGCTCTCGATGCACCATAAAGCACCTGATTTAGCTCATCTGCAGTTCTCAATTCAACACAACTTAACTGGACACATCACAGGAAATGTGGCCCTAACGTGAAGAAGTACATGAGTGATTTAAGAAGGGAGGCTTGGGGACAGTAAATGCAATTTAGGTAAACAGGAGCTCAGAAAAGTGCATAAAAATACAAAATAGGAGACATTTACAAATGTACTGGCTGAGCGTTAGGCATTTTTTAATACTTGAGTTTTGTTACCTGTGCCAAACTGATACTTTTCTTGACTTTGGGAAACAAACATATTTTCTACAAAAACCTTTATACTGCTAAACTTCTGAAATACTAAATTTGTCTTAACAGAAGAAGCAGCATGTAAGAAACTTTTACCATTCAAAATAATCTAATAAAGTCAGATTCAGCAGATCAGATAATTCTGGATTTAAGTCTAAAGCAAAAACAAAAACATTACTTTGTGTACTTGAAGTTTGTCTGTATCTACAGACATATTTGTTTAGCAGTATGGGGACTGATATCCAGTCCAACAGTGCAGTGTAGCACTTTACAAATGCAAAACTTGATGATAAGTCTGTACAATTTATCATCTGTCAGTGGAAACCAAAAATGATTATTAGATCAAAATAAAAATCAAAGAAAGATTCTACACAAACTGTAAATATAAAGCGAATATAAAATAGCTAACTGAATTTTTGCTTTACCTGGGAGAAAGATTTTGTAGGTTGGACAAATTGCATTTCATGATAATCATAGATCTCTGTATATTCATGATGGAAAACAGGCTGCTGTCCAGATTTACTTAGGCCTGGAAATGGCATAAAGTTCTAAAATTACGGCAGCCTTTAATAAGTGTCAAAACAGCAATTAGATTATAATGCTAACATAATTAGCAGGGATAAAGCTAGTTTGACAGCATTGTTTTATAAGGGAAAAAAACCCAACGGTAATAATCTAAATATATCATCAATTTCAAACTTGCTGATGTTCTGAGTGCGTAATGCAGCTCGCTAATGATTTTATGATTTGACTGCAATTTTAGTTGTTGGTGCTTTCAGTTTGATGCTGCAGTGAGCAACTTCTGTCTCTCCCCTTTAGCAGTGAGAGTAATTACACAAACACAGCTGATGGTTCTGTACAGCTTTTCCATTGGCACTTCTGGCTTCGCAGAGTCAGCCCATGATTTGCATTTCCTTTAGCAGTTTAAAGTTGTGCTGAACTGTGCCTGAGATTAACTATCCAAGAAGTTGGCTCAAAGCACGCCAGACCTGCCTCGAATCAGGTAATGATGATGACTAGCCGACCCCAACCAACCCATGGCAAACCCCTTCTTCCTCCAAAAACAGGCATGCGTTGCAAGGTTTGATGTTTGACTCAAGACCAGAGATGTGCTAAATACACACCTTCATTTGGGGAGGCCTTGTTTTAATAAAGATGTAAACACCTGCAGTGCTGTGCTGATGTGCTGAGTCAAATCAAGTCAAACCATGCCAGCACATGTGTGTGTTTAAGATCTAATAGACTGCACCAGACTGCCAGTTGCTTTGGCCTTCTTAATTGCATTGGTTGCTCCCATGTTCAGCTCTGGCAAACCAGTCATTGCTGGTTAATGTAAAGGCATCACTGCTGGTGTGTTCACGCAGAACAGACAACACAGACCTTAACACTAAACCATTAACACTCTGGTTAACTAGGAAATACCGGGAGATTTACCTGGTGGGTTTATACCAGGTAAATGGTTGTGTGAACTCATCTGGAAGGCTTTGAATTTCACAGAAGTTCATTCCTTTACAAAAGTTTTGCACAACAGGTTCGAGTATTATGATTAGCTGTTCCTTTCTTTGTTCTTACTCAGAAAGACATGTCTGACAATGTGTAAAACAAAATGAAGGTGGAATAATCCAAAGTAGTCTTGATTAATTGAGTCTGACTATATATGGATCCTATGTCGTGATAACATTATGAAACACTTCAATGCTCGCATGGAAAGTCACTCAACTAAAAAAGCAAGAAACACTTTGCTGCATTATAAAAAATAACATCTTGTAATACTCTCCCAGAAAAACCCCAACAACAAATAAATAAAACACCACTGCTTAAAACATTTCAGATGGGGAAAAGGTTTTACATGTAAGCAGGCATAAATGAGTGCAAATCTAGCAGAGGAGACTTCCAAAGTTAGAGAGAGTTAAGAGACAACAGAGTGAGAATGAGCAGGGGAGCTCTGCAGATCTCAGCCTGATAAATAATGCATGGCAGAGAGGTGCCAGCTCTGTGCCCAGCAGCAACCAGCCTGAGCTCCATCAGCACAGGAGACGAGGGTTTTTCAGAGGGACACAGGTGGAACCGCCAGGTGGGATGAAAGGGAAGGATGGTGCAGTCACCTCCACCTATCACCTTCATGCTCTTTTTTTTTCCCTCTCTGTCAAAGTCTCCATATGGGCTCACGTTTTACTCTCTACCTGTTCAGTACAGACTTGTGTGTTAGCATGTGCAGAGTCATCTTCTTCATCCTTTGCTGTCCACTCTGCCATCTGTGTACAATGAGAGTTAGACTGTGTAAAACATGTCATGTGACGCAGGGGTCGTCAAAAAAAGCCTAAATCTTGGAAAAAAGAGACTGGAAAGGAGTAGCTCATGTTTTTGGAGCCTCACAACCCCCTGCATAACTTGTTTTTATAAACATAATCTGATTCATATGTTCTGATAATATTTGAAAAGTTTAAGAGGAGCCTCATGATTTATTTATTTTATCCCCACTGAAGTCAGCAGGAGGATAAACTGGAACCTCTTGTGCAGATGCTCTAAGGACCTCAGAATAAGGAAACTACGCAAAAGATCCAGGTAATTTTATCACTGAGTCTAACTTTTTGGCTCCATGTGCCACTGAGCAACTCATTGGAATAAACAAGGTCCTGCTTCCAACAGAGTATCCAGTTCTCTGTAACACATCCATAGATGTTGATTTATCTCAATGGACATTTTTTGAGCTGTAGTTTGTAGTGTCCTTAAAGTAGCTATAAGGTTAATTTAGTCAGAAAAAAGCCCGGCATTTGCCTATGAAGTTGGTGGAGACCAGAAAACAGAGCTAAAAGAGGATCGAACAAGTTGCTACTTTTCCACATTGATCCAATAAATTAACTCGTGTTGCTGTGTATCTGCTCTATGTGTTAATATGCAATTGTTTTATAACAAGTTTGCAATATTAGATTCAAAAGGTTATAATGTCAATGTAATATCTACAGCTTGTGCTTGTCTGTTTCCTCCAATTGGTCAAATATTAGCTGTTGCATGTTTATGCAAATGCAGCCTGTGTGACTTTGTGGTCTACTGGGAAAAAAATCTCTCATTTTAAAGTCATTGTCTTGCCACATCATGTACTTTTCATCAATTTGTGAATTATGTACAAGCACATTAAACTATTTAGCTTTTTCCAACTTACAACTCTTTAAAAACAATCAGTCTGACTGTTGTCAAAGCGGACGCGCATTTCGCTCACTTTTTAAATTTTTTTGGTTGTTGTGATTTAAGGGGCTTTGATAGATGAACAAAACAAAACATGATAAAGAATATTACCTTTAAAACAACTCATAACCAATTACACAGGTTGCCACACAAACTAGCCCCAAGTAATGTCTGCAGTGTTGAAAAAAGACATTTGAATATCATAAATAGCTCAATTTTCAAAAAGGCACAGCACTCATAAGACGACCCTCAACAAAAAAGACTGAGAAAACACTTCACTCCAGCTCCAAAACTTATAGTAAAAGACTTTAAAAAACAGATGATGTCTGGCCCTACTGCATTGGATTGCATCACACAGTGTAATAAGGTGTTCCTGTTATTTTGTCCATCCTGTGTAATTCCTCCTCCTCCCACTCTGGGCTCTGAGCCTGTGGAGGTCAGAGGTCATTAAAGCAGAATGATTAACAACACAGCACACAGAGGACAGAGCGCTTTGATGTTCGCTGCAGTGGAGAGGCAGCACAACCTCTTCTGATCTTCAGCTCTGTTTGTACCTTTTTTTGTCTCCCTCAGAGGATTCTTATCTGGGGATTGTCGAGGCGGCGAGTGGAGGAGTCTGTTTTAACAAAAGGACCTTTTGAGAGCTCGGCTATGAGTGCCCACTTACACCACTATACTTAATGTAAACATTGATAGAACTGCATCAAAACATGCTGTTAGTGATATGGCATCATCTTTTCATTATTAAAAAAACCAGACAAGAGAGAAAAAATGAGAAAAATCAACAAAGGATTATTTAATTCAAGGCAGCCACATTCAAACTTCAATGATGTGTAGTGTTTACATTTACTGTAGCTGAAGCACTTTGAAGCTGAACTGTGACATAAAACAGATTAAACAATGTTGTTCATGTTTTGTGTAAAACCCTAAGTGTCTGCACTGAAGCTTTGTAAAAGAAAGAGAAGAAGAAGAAAGAGAAGACACAAATAAGATGGGATGGGGAGAGAGAGAAGCCTGTTTAAATTTCTTTATGTGTTTTATCAATGACCCCTCCCTCCTATTTTTCTCCTCTTTCCATTGAAAACCATTGCTCTTCCATCCCAGACTATTTTTATCCAACCTTTCATTACCATAATAAAACACACGCATGAAAAAAAGATAAACTCAAAGAGACAGCGCAGCCAAAAACCTGGATTTGGGAGGCTTATTTTCATCTTTCTTTCTTGTCTTCTATTCTTTTATGTTGCTCTTTTCTTTTCGCTCAGAGAAATGGAAAGAGACATGCCTTTTCTTTCAGCCTGTGCCTCATTATGGTGCTTTTCAGGTCTGCTCTTTTGTATGAGGCCAGCCCAGAGCCATGCACAGGCATAGCGGAGCAGCCGGTGGATTACCCAGACTCACGTCAACCCTTCAACAGAACCACCAGCCACTCCGGCAAACGCCCCTGCCAAGTGTAGCATGAACGTTACATGCTTTAATACGTGTAGCCAAAGAGCCATACCAAGACTTAACGAACAGGAACAGCTGCTGTACTGAACACACCAGTGTGAACAATACATTAAGGTCTTTATAGCAGGGCACAGCTATCATGATCCTGGACAGAATGTTTTGCTGTCCACTGATAATGGGTGTGTCTGGACGTCACACGGAGCATCACGTCTCAAGCTAAACGGCATCAGGATTAGACCTTCAGAAGTGATAGAAGCCATTTTTTTGGCACTGAAAAGCCTGAGGTCATCGTCTGCTTTTGAAGCAGAAACATAACATACAGCGTCTCTTTGCTTAACATTTGGCCTGTGATAATACACTTTCGAACAATACATGTTGAAATGAATGCAATATGAGGCACTGTATAAGAATACCAGATAAATATGGGAAAAAAACATCTGCTAAAATCTGTTTTTTTGAAACATGCAAGTTCTTACGTGTAATCTACTTTTTAATTTCTCATTATTGCAAATATTTCCATCATAATACAAAATCTTGACTGAATCTGTATCTATGTTGTATCAGAAAGATACAATATGAGCGATCTTCATACCCATACTGTGGTATTTCTCTGATCCAAAGAGCTCATTACACATAACATCCATATATTAAAGCTGCGAAAGGTGTCTCTGGTAATTACAAACCCCCAGTTAATTATCACCAATTCCCCTCAGCTGTATGAGACGTTGTAGCTTCTGTTAACTAATTTCTTTGGTTTTATGAGATGCAACTTTTAAATCATAGCTTAGTCTATCTCATTAGCTTTGTTTGCATCCGGAGCAGGCAGCTGTTTCCAGAGAAAATCTCTTAAAAAACAGACTGCACACTACATGCTCTGCACCAGTGAGCAGAAAGACACAGTTAACAACTAGCTGGTGAACACAGTGAAGCATTTAGTTAAAAAGGAGACAAATTTCCCCTAAAAGTTCATGGAGAACAAAATCTAGATAAATAAGTATTAGGGGAGTGAATACTGGGCTCACAATTATAAAGGGGAACATCGACATAACTTCAAATTAATGCTACTCTTTTTTTTTGTTTCTGATGGATGCTTTTATGTGAGGCTGCATGCTAACAAGTTCACCAAACCAACTTCATGAAGTATTAATGTGTCACTCTTATGCTACATCCTGTTCCTGCTGCCCTAAAGTGGCCTAAAAAAACAGTTCATGTAGGTTTAATTTGTAAAGTAACACACATTTTAGTATAACACACACGCGCGCGCTTCATAGTAAGAACAAAAACAAATGTCCTGGGCTGCATTTTATTGATTCATCTGTGCTTGTGTATATAAATGTATGT
>JAPZDY010000022.1:18856471-18867234 GCA_029783645.1 Ctenochaetus hawaiiensis | reverse complement strand
GATTTAATACAGCGGGGGGTGGGGGGGTAAAACATTATCTGAGCAAATGTCTGATTACTACATCAAAGGTTCTATAAATGTGTGTGGTGGAAGTTGATTATTCCATATCTACCCACAACACTGCACTCCTGTTTTCTTTTCTTTTCCTGCAAACTGAAAACACGAGGCTGCCGCAACAGTAAAAATGACTGATGCTTTATTCTCTCTCTATCCTCTCTCTGTTGCTCACTTAATCTCTCTCATCTCTCTCTCTCTCCAAATGTGAATCCATAGTGTTTCGTGCAAACTCAGATAGAGAGAAACGAGGGAGGTGTTACGAATCGAAGGCATGATCTTGCAGTGTTGCAATTTGCCACAAGTAACTGCGGCAGCGAGAGAGGGGGGAGAGGGAAGGAGTTGTAGTCCATATTGGAGCGGGAGGATTGATTATGGGAGGGATGGAGGAATGTACTCTAAAAAGGAGGGAGGGAGGAAGGAAAGGGGGTGGGCACCTGGCTCTGCACTACTCGAGGAAAATCTCTGGGGTCAGCCAATTAGAGGCTGGGTGACACCACTATCCTTCCAGCTAGCTAGTAAATCCTGCGCCACAAGACAACCCACGTGCCTCTGTTCAATGAACGTGTGAGCTCATGAACAGGCACATGAACAAGCCCTAAGACACAAAGACACAAAGACAAAGACACACACACACACAAAGGTTTTAATGGCAAAGATGTCTAAAAGATAAACTCTTCTATTTTTTGTCATTCAATCTGTATTAAAATACATATAACACTGAGAGGGCTCATGTCTCATACCTGTGGCTGTATGTAACCCACTACCCAATCCCACCTGACCCCTATGAATCATCGTTGCACCATGTGTAAGTATCAGATACCAGTGCATCAACATCCTTTTTAATACCTCAATATATATAGATATATTGTCATGTTAGAGATTTGTTTTTATTTTTAGATTGTTTTATCCATCACATGATCTTCCTCAGCAGTTTGAGTTGCTTTAATTACTCAAATCTTCCTCTCTTTCTCTCAGGAGATTAAAGGTTCATTCATGACCTTGGATGTAACAGGAAGTAAGAAAATGGAAATTTGAACATCTATGTTTCCATGACCGCTGGGAAACTCCATCTGCTGAGAGAGATCAATATGATAAAAAGCTCAAGGACAGCTATTGAGTGAACCTTGCATTGAGATTATTTTAACAAACTGGTGTTTTCAAGGTAAAGGATGAAACCTTAATCTGAAAACCTGAGCCTGCAATCAGAACACAACACTGTCTTCATGTTTCTGAGTGATGCAATAGTTTCAGTTGTGGATCATTTTAACAAAAGGTTGCACTACACTTCAGCATTTTAACATCAAAAAATCATTACCATAGTTTCAAAGTTAGAGACTTAAGTGTAATTACAGAAAATAAATTACACTGCTGCAGAGAAGATTAACTGTTCTTCTACTGTTTCTGTATTTTGCAGAATGAAAACAATCACCAGAGTAACTGTTAACTAAGACAAGTTAGAAGTTGAAAGAAACAACAATATTTAAGCCATCTTAAATAACTGAAAATGTTTACTGCTGTTATTGATGTATTGATGCAGCACCCTCAGCATAGGCACGGATAAATGAAAGGTCCCGTTGAGTTCAGTGTCTATAGTTTATTGGCCATCCTCTTGGAGAGCAGAGCACCGCTGTGCATGCTGGGTGGGATGAGGAGTGAAGAGGATCAAATCAAAGTGACACCACCTCTCCCTCCAGGGGATTCAGATGAAGGGGTTTACAAATGGCTAAGCTTTTAATAACAGGTCCATGATGCCATAACACTTTGATAACACTTGACACAAGGATTAGATGACTCAAGAAATCTGCACTCCACTAAGTAAGATTTATCATCGGGAGGCAAAGAGTGATACTCCAAAGTACCAACCAAGACCAAAGTCCTGGTCTCACAGTGTCATTATCTGTTACCCAAAAGGACTTTTCTAGTCATAAAAACTAAATCTGAATCACCTTCTTTAAAGCCATGCTACACAGTTCGGTAACTTATATACACTTTGCTTCCGGATGCCACTTTGGACTATGCAGGCTTTGTTCAGTCAAGAAATTCAGACTGCAATCATGAACTACATCTTTTCCTTCCCATCGCATTAAATGAATGAGACGTTCTCAATTGTCTGCACTCAGAGAACTGGAACTGAGAATCGCAGCCAGGACTCGGCGCTGCTGTAACAACCTACTGTACTGCCGGGGTTTTGAATTAAATTATTCCTCTTCCCTCCAGCAGACAAAAAAGAAGGAATCATCATATCAATCAGGTAAATAAGACACTCGTCCATCAATACAGAGGAAAAGGGCACAGAGTCACCCTGGGGTCAGCCACATACCTCTGATATCTCACTCTATTTTGCCTTCACTCTCCTCTCTTTGGCTCTACCCCTGGGCTATATTCCTTCAGTCTGAGCGCTCATCTTTACACCAAACATATGCACACAATCTCTGACACATTACGCTTCCCCCCCACACACACACACGCGAGTGCAGTCCTACACTGGTATGCTCGCCTTGAACTCAAATGCAGTCTTGCCATGTGAGAAACGATGAGTCCATCAGCTGTGCTATTTGCACTGCTGACCAGGTGCAATGTTGGTAAGCTTATAAGAATGCAAACTTATGCTAACTTTGCAAACACAAAGTAACCTGTCATGCTGAAAAAGTTGAACCCACACAGAAACTGACTTCATGTATTTATTAGCTAGTGGGCTAAGCTGTTGTTGTATATTTTTTTCACTATCTTAACTAACATGAATGGGTTAGCTTAGTAACTTTACTGGCGATAGTTCCAGTCAGTCAATTGCTGCATCTGCATTTTTTTACCAGGATGCTATTCTGAAACATTATGTGTGATTTTTTTTTAAGTAAGTCCAGTCATACAGGTTGAGTAAAGTGCGCAGATTAAAAACAGATTCTCCAGCAGCTTTCAGGTCTTTGAACAGCTTTCTCTTTGAAGCAGTTTTTTTCAGTCTTGACCAAAGCGGTAGGCCGTCTGACAGACCGACATTGCCCTCCCCAGCACTATGCTGCTAACAGGGCAAACCAAATGTCATCACTCATGCTAATCTACTCATTTATCCTCTGTTTCTCTACTGAAGCAGGAATAAAAATGAGAAAATCATAAGGTCAGTAAAAAGGTAAATGGGGAAAGAAAAATCCACCAAACTGCACAAACCACTTACTGTACAAGCTATATGCCTAGCTGTTTAGACCGAACACAAAGGACAAATAAAACCTCTCTCTTTAGAGCAAAACAGAGCAGATCAATACAGTAAATGGTAGCTTGCACATTGCAGAGGCTCCCAGATACAGTACATATCAGTCCAAAAGATGCTGCAGAGTCTAGAGGATATCAAGGCAGGGCTCAGACTACCTGAACATCAAACCGCACTAAGCTCCCTATCCCACCTCCTGTTCCTCCTCTCTCATCAGCCAGAAGGAGCTTAAAGGGAAAGAGCTCAGGTTGGGTAACAGACACCTTCCGTTTTTACAAAACCGTCCACCAATGACCCATTATTTTAATCCAAGAGATATTGTCTCATTCTTTCTCTTTCTCTTTTTTCTTCTCCTTTTTTTTTATTTGGGCACGGTGAGGATCCATTTCAATAACCCTGATCTCTCAATTCTTGTTTGAGGGAGTTACGTAACAGCTGCACCATTAGAATAACAATTGGGAGGAGAGATTAGCGCAATCGGCCAAGGAGAGAGATGGAGAGGAAGATGAGGAGAGGGAGGGAGGAAGGCTCTATGAGGGGAATCTAAGGAAGCCCCTCAGAATATGACACATCATTTCACATGCTGTCTCGCAAATGAATAGATTTAACTGTGAAGCGGGAGGATGAACACAGACGGACGGTGCCACTGGTAATATTTTTCGGAGGTTGGCTACAAATGAATCACTGAAAACATTGCAGTCGGTGTCACTTAAGCTTCTTTCAAAGTCATCAGCAGGGAAACAAAATTAATGTTTGTGTTATTACCTCTCTAATAACACAAAATAAGCAGGTGTCATTGCCTCTGGCTCCTGTCTTAAAAACAACGGATGAGTCACTGCAGTAAGGATGAAAATAAAGATGGTGAGAAGCTTCATCAGTGATCAACAATTTAAAAATATCTTCAGGCTTTGGAGTTTCGGGAAAGCCGAACCCCTGCAGAGAGGGAGTGCCTGCTGGATGCTTGATGTTATTTTGCTCTTGTTTATATCATTATTTTTTGTACTCTAACAAAGACTGGAGAGTACCTTTATGAGCCGCGGAGTCGTCTCATCTCTCTCATTAAATTAACCCTCACTGGGTGTGGTGGCTTCGAAAACACTCAGTCTCTGCTAGCTCACAATTAAAGACCAGCTACTGCCCTGGTAAAGGGAGGATGGGGGAGGAGAGAGGTTGGGGTTGGGGAATTGGCCTCACCTTCCATTCCCCTTTAATTAACAGAGAGTAGGCTGCCGCTCCCGGCCAACCTGCCCCAGCAGCACTTACTGTAGAGCCAGGAGCTGGACTCACTGAGGCTCATTCCCAGGCTCCATCAACATGATTGAGTGCCCTGACCAGGCCTGCTGAGTCATCTGTCTGAGGGGCTCCACAGGGGCCCAAGGGCCAGAGCCCGCCACACACACACACACACACACACACACGGATGCACAGATGCACAGATACATGTGATATGGATTTCATTAAACACTGATCTGTGAAGTTTAAAGCAAAAACAACTGAGATTTATAAAGTGCTGGTTGGTCAAACTTAGGATCCTTATTAGACAATGTTGACATAATCTTAAGTCTCATACTGACCTCAAGCCCAAGACATATACAGAACTGCAACTAAATGCATAATGTAATCAAATCAGTACATATTTGCTCCAGAAACGCCCAACTGCAGAAGAGAAAAGAAGAAAAAGATGTCTCTCAAAATAGAAATTCAAAACAATTTTCACATTAGAGTTTAGAGCAGAGAATGGGGGGGGGGGGGTCCAATTTAAAAAGATCAATACAGAAAAATATTACTTTTCTGTTCCCTCCATCAAAAATATCTGACTCTATTAATATGCAAATGTGTCAGACAGAAGATTTCTCCCACTTCACTAAAAAGTCCATTAACTGTGTTTCTGCCCTGGAGGCTTCAAGATTCAGCATCACACTCGTGTAAATGGCAGATATTTAAGGTTAGCACAGAGAAACTTTCCCTATGAAGCAGATGACAGAGAAAACAATGTCTGCATAAAGACTTCATTAATATGCACCATAAAGCTCAAATATCCCAGTGAATTATTTGGAGAAGAAACACATTTTTTCTGCAGGGGGAAATTCAGTCAAGATAAGTTACAAGAAAACAATAAAACAAGTTGCCATTCATCAATATAATTCTACTTTAAAAGTAAGTGGATTTCTTTGGATGATTGTTTTTGTCAGATAACATCTTTGCAGCTGAGTCTGTCAGAATTGCTAGCTTACAGTGTTATCAGTTAGCCTAGTTAAACACAAAGACTAGAAACAGGGTTAAACAGATAGCTCAGCTTTCCTATGTTAATGTCATCAAGCATATCATATCTTGACTGTTTAGTTAGTAGAAAGACAGTTTGTACAAGAACGGTGCAAAAAAATTAATTGATTAGTCAGACTGAAAATGTTAAGTCAACAGTTTTGATAACTGTTACATTTACATAAAAAATGACCAAACATTTTATGTCTCCTTCCTTAATTGTGAGAATGTGCTACTTTTCTACATCATGTCACATAAAATCAAATGTTCAGTTTTCTGACATTTCACAGACAAAATAAATAACTTATTAATCACAAAAATTACTTTGAGCTCAATCTGCAATTAGATAAAAAACCATTTAGTTGCAACACTGGTGGGTATTAAGAGGCTGCTGTTTATTTGTTCTGAAGAAAAACAGATAATGACTGAAGTCCCAGACAAGAGACAAAAAAACTATGTGCATGTTTCAACAGTCAATAACAAATCGATTATCATCTGCTTTCATCATTTTGATCAAAGAGGCAGCGAGGTCACAGGTAAGCAGAACCAATCAGCAGACAGGTGCTGGAGTTGTCTCTGATGAGCTTAGTCACTGCTGCAGCACCTCTAATCCACTGCACCAAACCTGAACACACACTCAAGACACACACGGTCATACATGCACGTAAACACCAAGACGGAGCTACAGCAGCAATCTGTCTCAGACATGGACACGTTGCCCTCAGTGAAGGCTCTGCTTTCTGCTCAGGCAGGGAAGCTAAGAGATTTTGGAGGGCAGACAGAGACGAGGCTGGCATGCTGATCCACTGTTGCCACCTCTGCTTTACATGAAGATGGAGATAGCACTTTGATACCTCTTTTCACCATTGCCATGTAAACCTGCAGCCATATTAGCTGCACAGTCCCGCACCATGGCTGTTGTTGTTTAGGAACGAGAGGGTTTAACCGGCAGATTTTTACCTGTATGATGTCTAATGGGCTGTGACACACATCTGCAGCCAACACCTCTGCGTGCCAGACGATGTACAGCAACAAAGCAGCCAAAGTGCATCCTGACCAGACCTGCTGTATTGATGAGTCTGAGTACCAGAAACACTAATGGGTCAATCCTCAGCTGCCATGACGATCTTTCTCTGCACTTCACTGCCTCACAAGTCATTGATTAGCTTGATTAAACAAAAAACTAAATGAGTCCAGGAATGAAGAACTTAAAGCTGCATTAAACACAGATTTGACACAGTCATCAATACATTTAATGTAGAGCTGCAACTATTGGTCGTTTGTCAGAATAATAATTAGCAACTAATGTTATTGTTTGTTATTTTTCAAGCAAAATTACTTCACAGTTGATGGTTCCAGTTTCTTCAATTTGAGAATTTCTTTTTCTTTCATTACATTACATTACATTACAGCAAACTTATTATCTTTGGGTTTTGGACTATTAATCAGACAGACCAAAACTTATGATGACAAAACTGAAAATGAGATGGATGGTATTTAGAATTAATAGAGTGATGGCAAACATCAAAAAACAGTTGTGAAACAGAGAAATATGTGTCTGATTAATAGATTTTTAAAAAATGGTAGAGCTCTACAGCATTACATGTAATGTAACAACCAGTCACCAAAGATTAACAGCTTGTTTTTTGATTTGGAAAAGCAGTTTTTGTCCCAGCAAACTACAGTGTTACAATTCCTGATATGAAAATGCTACAAATATATATTTAGAAGATTATGTAGATTGTAATTTGTGTTGATTGTAGTTTTTTGGTGATACCTGATACATGATTTAAGATTAACTTTATGGTACCAACAAAAAAAGAGAGAAAATATTGCAGGGACTTATAAATAACGAGCAAGTTACTAAAGGCCATAAAACAAATTGCAGATACAGGAAATTGAAAATTAATTGGACAGTTCATTTAAAATCACAATAACAGCTAAAAAACTTAGTCCATTGATGGATTAGACCAACAAAATAATTATCTGCAACTCTTATTATTCTAAAATAGCACACTCAACAAGGCATTTTTATGGTGAAAATATATTTATCAGTTTCACCCCTAATCACAATAATATCACTTCAAATAGTTTCATATACAATTTAATGTAACAACATCATTACCAGATTGATACTTACTGAAACACTAAAATTATTCAAGCTGCAACCAAATGAGCAAAAGGGCAAATGACACCCAAAAGAAATCCATATTATTGCATACAAAACTGCAGCTTTGGACATATACGTCCTCAATGGGATTATTGGATTTGTAAAGAAGCCTGAGGGCTCAACAAATACTGATCACATACTGTAGCACTAAAACAACTGGTCATGAGACGAAGCTGATCTTTATACGATCACTAAGAGTCAAATGACAGAAACAAAGGTACACTTTTTTTTACAAGCTGAAGAGACAAACTGCTGAAGAGACAAACTGAGTTTTTTGTTTTGTTAAAAATTTGCAGTTAGATGTTAAAATTTTACCTGTTTTATCCATTACAGTTTGCTTTCAGTAGTTTTTTGTTTACAGTTCTTGCTAAATTTGTATTTAAAACCATGATACAAATAACTGCAATGACTGAAAAATACTCTATTCACCAAATACCAGAATGTAGCAGCTAATATGTTAAGAGCATCAAGGCCAAAATAACACTGAAGACAGACTGAACTCAATTATGTGGCCCTGGAGTTTTAATATATCTTCAATCAGCTTTTTTAGAAATAAAAGCGAGGTGTACATTACCTGTGACCTTGAAATAATCCTGGATCTTTGCAAAAGTAAACAGCCTAAAATTAAAGGTTCACTAGATAATATTTATTTCCTGTTTTGATCTGTCATACTAATATGAGACAAACAAAACAGGGTCATTCTCACCAGATAAACTACTAAACCAGCTTTAGATGTAGACAAAATGTTCCATAAAGAATGGGGTGAAAATAGGTGCTGATTCGGACAAAAGGGCTTTGTTCACATCCTGACAATGCTCATTTTTCAAGAGAAGCAAACTCATCAATGAGAGTAATTTGAGGACAACATTATCCACTGCTCAGCATCTGACCTGTGCTGCATAATACCACTACACCATGAAGCCAATTAAAACAGCACTTTCGCCCTTTGATGACGAATTGTTGGCTTTATGACTCTCGACATTCATCAGCACAAACAGATTCAGGCTCCCACAGGGGTGGAAATAATCATGTAAAACACTTCCATACATTAGCCACAAACAGTAGATTAAAGGGTTTAAAACAATGAAGAAGATAGAAAAAATGTTTAACAAATCAAATAATGTTTTAAAAGATGTTAACTTAAAATGCAGTGTGAGAAAATAAATAAGGATTTTGACTTTAAAAGATCAGCTAGCAGCCTCTTGAGGCCATGAGACCAACAGGACCGAAGAAGACTGAACCAGTAACCAGCTGACTGAGTGACATTCTTTCAGAGCTCCGCACTTCTGCTATTGTGATTAAAATACCAGAGCGACAATAAATCAAACACAGTAATTTTAAAAATGCAGCGCACACACATGTTAGGTCGATGAAAGAAGCCATGAGTGATTCCTCATATAATAACATGTGCCTGGTTTGCTGTAAACAAAACAATAAAGAGGAAGAAAAAAAGTACTAGGTGGTTAAAATTTGAAAAACTGTAAAGTTGACCTTGCAATGCCAGGACAGGGACACTCTGATCTGAAGGTGCAGGTCGAGACACAAGATAGCTGATGGAACAACTGCTGAAAAACTGGTGTCGAGTGGCAAACGAAAAAAAAAACAAAAAACAAAACAAACCAAAAAACAGCCAAGTGCAACAGCGGGTTTTGTTAACCACAAAGCAATATAAGGAAACACAATCAGTCAACTTATGAATTATTGTAGAATCTGACTACGCAGCTGCAGGCGTCATAGAGGAAACAAAGAGGGCACCGGAGAGAAAGAGAGATAAAGAGAGAGAATTCCCCCAGTAATAACATCTGCTCCAGAAACCAGGAATGGCTGTAAGCCGGTGTTAAAAAAAGGAAGAAAGGTTGGGAGGGGGAGCTGGAGGGGAGTCAGGAAGCTTATTTGAAAGACTTAAGCTGCATGGTTACGTAAGTGATATGGGATCCTCTGAAACCACACACTTTCAAAGTTGGGCTGCATTAGTACCATCACCAGAAATCTCATCCCTGCCTCATCCTTTCTGTTCTGAAACTGCAGGTTTTCCCTTTTTTGAAATCTCATCTCGCCAGACATGCACAGGTTGCCTTTAAACACATGCAAAATACACACACACACACGTAAGCATCTCCACACTCCTGCTCCTTCAAGCAAACCAAGAGTTGATGAGATTTTTCCTGGAGAGGTTAGAGGTGATTAATCTTGAGGAAGACTAACTCAGGAGTCAACATCTTATGTCAGTCACTGCAGACAAACTGAAGGCATGTGTGAGTCTGTGATGAAGAGAAAAAGAGATCTGATGAGCTAACACTTACTAAGGGACGTCAGGTGCATCTATGCTGTACCACATTTCCCTCTTTTCTTACTTGCTCACCTTTTCCTCCCTTGATTTTGCTCAAATCAACCATCAAACCCCTTGTCATCATACATCTAACAAGCACCACTAAAAGGAAAATCTGATCCCTATACCTGCTTTTCAGCCCTGCTCACCTCTCTGGGAAAGTGGAGGCTATACGGTGTTTCTGTCCATAACACTGTCTCTACCGCGTCAGCATCAGATTGGTTTACAGCCAGCCTGGCACAGTGCAGGCTCACAGGGCGGCTGGACTCATAACTCGTTTGCTGAGGACCAATTTGCCACCAATCCACAACAGCACGATGAGCCGATGACTCATTTTCATTTATGAGTTTGAGAGAAATTGAACCAGAGGCCAGAGGAATAAAGTAGACTCTGCAGCTTGATGATTCGTTCCTGCAGTGGGTGACTGGCGGAGCAGAGATTTATTGTTTACAACGAGCCCTGCGAGCTCTGCTTGGGACTTCACTGTCAGACAGAAGGCTGCAGGTTTTGCTTTGCAGTCTCACATTGCCACACAGAGGAAAACCTGAGAGGAGAACAGAACGGATCGGACAATCGCTCACCGTCCTCGTGGATGATTTGGTGCTGTAGTGAAATTTTGCTCACTGACACCATACCGCAGTGAGAAAACAAAGAAAGAGAGGAGACAGAGAGAGAGAGAGAGAGAGAGAGAGAGAGAGAGAGAGAGAGAGGTGACGAGACAGAGATGTGAAAAGGACAGGGAC
>JAPZDY010000022.1:18840431-18852923 GCA_029783645.1 Ctenochaetus hawaiiensis | reverse complement strand
TTACAACTAACAATGACTTCCAACTACAAAATCAACCAACCTAATCAGCCAACAGTGTATTTATTTTGTAACAAACACACCAAGAAACGAGCCAACATGAGAAAAAAAACACTGATCTGGAATCTAAAATTTACTACTGATAGTAAGAAAAAGACAAGCAAAAGTCTTACCACATAGTCTATTTAGTAGCTGTTCTACCATTTCTGTTTTACCAGTTTGCAAAATCCAAACTGTTTTGCAACAACAGACAAAGGCTTAGCTTGTTTATTTTGACAAGTTTTACATGAAAACAATGGCATGCATGCAACTGATCACAACAACCCTGTAAAACTCCATTATGGAGCTTCTCATCTATGTTCTATGTTGACATTAAAATGCTGTTTTGCTATCTGCTAATGAAAATCGTGCAATATGATCAAAAACTTTGGAAACCAGTGTCACAAAAGCAATTACTGAGGTCTGTCCTTACATGAATCTCAAACAGTGGCGCTGTCATGTTTCAGAAACAGCACTACGATGAGATTCTTTTTGTATCAAGCACTAATGTACATATCTTTTGTCAGAATATGGCACAATAAAACATGCAAAACCACTGGAATTGGTCTGAAAAAACATATATGAGGCTGTCTTTGTGTTTTAGAGTGCACCCACTGTATAGAGACTGTCCCTGGGGTGGTCCTGCCTGGGACACAAAGGGACAGGTTGTGTGGACCTGGGGGGAGAAAGAAACACACAGCTACTGCCCGAGCTTTCTTCAGTGTAACAGCCAGCACCCGCCAGCATATTAATCGCTCCAGTGCTCCTCTAAAAACAGTGGATGGGACACAACAGAGCCACACACATGGGAGAGAGAACCTATTCAACATACTGTATGTAACCTCGCTATCAAATCCAGAGACTCTGGACAGAAACACAGACACTCATGTAACTGTTTAAGTGTATAAAATACTTTGTGCTAATTCGAGTCTGATACTGGAAAAGTAACATATGCTGAGTTTAAATAAGTAGGTCCACTCTGGTGAGTTAAATTAAATGCTGTCAAAGGAAATTAATCACTCATAGTGTTCTTTAACACCACTATACAGTGTGTTTTCAGTACTTGACAGATCTGCAGTTTCAATAAAAGGGCTAAATATAATGTTAGTTAACAACAGGACTGATGTTAATCCAGAGGTCAGTTTGTCAAGTCTTGCACAAATTCATTTCAGCTTGTAAATTTGCAAGTGTCAACTTTGATAACCACTTAAAATAAATGGTTATAAATAGAAGAAGTCAGAAGATAAATATCATCTACAAAACACATCTTTGTTACTTTGGAGAACACTGACATTTCACCCCTCGCTGGAACTGCAGGTGACCTTTCTTTCCTGTCTCATTCAGCTTCATCCAGCTCAATGAAAAAATGTCTTTATGCATGTTGATATTAATCAAACTTACCAGCATCTCACCACCATCCACACAACTCAGCCTACATGCTCTTAATGGTCCAAATTCAGGCTTTTTCACTCCGATGTCTTCCAGTAATCAGCAGTAGAGTTAAAAACAGCTAAACATCTGGCATGTTGCATCACTATAGTTCTGAAATTGAATAAAAACTGACAAGCTGGTGCAGTAATAAGCTTGAGCCTTGAGCAAAGATGGAAACTACAAGTTCTTAATTGACGTACAAGTAACTTAGAGCTCAAACAAAAGCCTGACAAACTCAACACCAAAGAATCCTGAAATTCAAATCCTATGCTTCTAGATCTGTTATTTCAACATGGAAGTTATTAAACAGCTGTCTGTACGGAGGCACATCTGGGCCAGGGATTCTCCGTAATACAGGTTAAACATAAAGCAGGACTTAAAAAGTTCATCAAATGCAGCTAGAGAGCTGCTTCCCTTGCTCGGTATTAGCCATTCATGATGAAGCAGTGTCAGTACTGTTCTTTGCTCTGCCGACAGCAATGAGGTACAACTCCCTCTCTTCCCCTTAAATGGTCATCAGTGCAGCAGCAGCAGGAGCACAAAGCACAAAATATCACAATGAGTCAGTAATGAGACCATTTCATGGGAGAGGAGTGAAAAGTTTTAATGATAGCACGCCATGATTGCTTACTTTAAACTAGAATAACCGCCTCATGGTTGTGCGCCTCCACGAATTGGTCAAGTTAAAGTTTACATCCATGTCTGTGCAGACACATAAAATATAAGTTGTGAAGATTTTAAAGGAAATAAGTGCACATGACACACATTTTCACCCACCAGCACAGATCTCAGCTAACACTACAGTTTTAAGATGGGCTCCATAGATTAGTGTCACCAGTTTAGCACTCGACCTGAACCTGACCTGACCTCCTTCTATTCCTGAGTTATGTTGTTGAATAATGGCCAGAAAAGTGCTTTTACAGAACATTATGATGTCACAGTGAAGCTGACCTTTGCCCTTTTAGATATAAAATGTCATAAATCTATCATTTTATTTTATTAGTCATTTGTGTGAAATTTCAGGTTTTACTGACATCTTGATTTATGGAAAACAATGGGTTTTTTTTTCGATCATATCAACCTTTGACCTTTAACCACTAAACTCTCATCAGTTCATCCAAGTGGAGGCCACGTCACTATCACGGCCTGACAAACGAGAACATGTGTGGCTTTTAGGATTCATGTGTATCGCATATTCAAAGTCTTTTGATTAAAAACAGCACGAGGCATAGGCTAATGATGTCAAGTATTTTACCTTACAGACTTAATAAGTTTATTTGAGAATATTTTCACACCAAACATGAGCAACAGGCAAGCCTTGATTCCCCTGTACATACAAATACACTGAATAAACTGATTAATCAAACCATGAACAAAGTTTGCACATGGGTTTGTTTTAGGGAAGCATACCAAATAACTTAAAATGTTAATATAATTTCTGTAACTTACTAATCTTTTCACATCCAAACATCTTATAAAGTCTGTGAGAACATCAGTGGTTCTCTGTGGGTTGTGCACCACGTCTTGTTGATGTTGCAACATCTTCTTCATTTTGCAAAACACTTACCTCATCACTTGTGTGAACAAGGATATGACAGTAAGATGACACAAGTTCACAGACCCTCATTTGACAAGATCTTTACTTTTAGAGGTTTTAAAACAGAAAGACGATGAAAATTCAGGAGCAAATAGTCATACAATCTGTTACTGTGTTACTTATTGATAGAAGTACAATAAAATGTAAATATTAGTATCCCTCCCTAGAAACTCCACAAGGACCCCATTTTATAGTTGTCATTTCAATCTCTCTGTTTGAATTACAGCTTTGACAAGTTTGTCTGCAATTATCTTGTGATAAACAATCTTTTGTTAAAAGTTTATCATAATGTATGGTACACATGTATCACTATCATTTTGCCTTAACATTCTCAAAGCCTTGATAAATTAAGTTTGATCATAGCCATCACACCCCTTTAGCCCTCTAATCCAAAGGGATCAATGAGCCAAACTGTGTCCTGACATCTTTACATATGTGATCAAATGAGCAGGTAGCATCAGGCTGAGTGTCATCTCTAAATAACTAATCCATCTACAGCCAACTGTCTAATCAAAACTAGGCTGAGATTTAGTTTACAGTCATGTTTTACTGATGATGTTTTTCTTTGTGACTTCACTCCAGCAGCCTCCCACTCCAGCCACTTATCCAACAGTAGTAACTGTCACCAGCATCATTTACTTATTTACTACACTGACACTTAATATTCATGTATCTTTTGTGCCTCAAATCTCACAGTAATCTTTGGCTAATCTTCACTCACAGCAGCTTCTCACTTCATGTGAAAGCACAACTCTTGTTGCCGAAATGGACACAGTCATTGTTCTTGATAATGTGATGCTGGGCTGATCTATTCAGATGCACTCTACCTGTAAAAATGACATGGACAATTTTCTTTGAGTTCCACAGATATGTCTCAGAAATGACCACCTTTGCAGGTCAATTGTGTTGACAAGTGAAACAAACACACACCTTTGACTTTTGCCAGTCGTTCTGGAAAGTAAATGTCAGGTTTTCACCATTTTGCACCCACAACATAGGTGAAACTATTGGGACAGTATTCTCATTTCCTGCTCTAATTTAGTCATCCTCCTCTCCAGGGACGGATCACATGAGTGCACAGGTCTGGAGAATATTTCTCAAACAAACACTTCATTAAGTCAGAGTTAAGTCACAATGACAGGAGAGCTAACAATGCATCGAATTACTTAGCATCAGTCAAAGTCACATTACTAGCTCATGTGCGCTGCTGTTTTTTTTTATTACTCATGTTGCTCATGTTGAATCCCCCTCAATATCTCAGTCTCTGGTGTGTTTGCTGGCAGAGATCCACAGCCTACAGTGAGGTACAGTACTCTGCAGGCCCGTGCTATCCTCTGCACCATCAACTGTGGCTTATAGCAGGGTTATTTTAGCAGCAGTGTTAGTCACTATCAGCCAAAATGAGATGATGGGATGAACAAAAAACTTGTGCTGTATTTGTGATACTACAGTATGGATAAACACTGTAGGGCATTTTGTGATTTGAAGTGGATCAGAGGATCATAATACTGCCCTTTTAACCACGTGAAACAGATTATGGTTGGTCGTCACAGAAGATCAATTGGAGAGGAAAGAAACATTAAGCAGGGAAGAACAGAGGTCAGACAGTGCCCTCTATTGATTAATATAGGGCGTTGCGGCTAAGAAGGAAGGGAGCATCTGCTGCATAGGTCTGTTGTCAAACATGAAGGGTTTTATCAATAACCTGCTGACGCTGAAATGTTTTCGTTCAGGAGATTTAAATCCAACAGCTCTATGATTTAACTTATCATTTACAACAGCTGGCGTCTGTGAAATTTTTCAGAAAAAATTACAGGACTAACAGGACAAAGAGAACAAGTGTGGTATGATCAGAACTAATCCATAAAACTGATTACAGCATGGATCACAGTGCCTCTGTAGGCGACCCTCACAGCACAGTGAGCGTACACACACAGCAGAGCTCAGCACTGCACTGCAGCACATATCCAACACAGAGCAACGCCACTGCACAGCTCAGTGCTGCTCTGACACATAAACACACCAATCAGAAATAATCACATGTCCGAATGACCAGGATGAAGCTAATTCTGCGTGAACATTGACACTGATATTTGTGTTTAATTAGTGATGAGACTATGTGCAAAATCGACAATCAATATACAGGAAATTGATTTACAGCAGTTTCTAAAAGCGTTTCATCAGGCCAGTTATTTATGAAGCCAAACAAGAAAAGAAAATCCCTGCTTTCAGCCTCTTGAATGTATGGATTTGATGCTTTTTCCTGGTTAATATCATAACAAAATTAACACTTTTTGATTTGAGGTGGGGCCAGCCAAAGAATTAAAATGAAAACAATAGGAATTCCAGGAATATTGGGTTTAATTTATTTATTTTTTTACCCTTCTCTGACAATTTTTCGACTGCACAGTTAAAGATACATCTGTTTAAACTATCAACATGCCAGGAATGTAATGCAATCCAATGAACACCACCATTAACTACGAAAGAAACGGCTATAGGGAATTTAAAATATATCTGACAAAAACTAAACTTACTAAAAACTACATAAAGTTAAATAAACTAGCATTTTCTGAAGGTCTATAATTTAATAATGTGTTTTTTTCAGAGTTTTTTGTAATTTAGCACATCCCCAGTAAGTGTGATGTCAGGTGGACATTTTGCTGTCATCTTTCCCCTCCTGGCACTTGGCTAGTGGAGCATGAAGGGAGGATGGAGCAGGTTAGCTCAGAGACCTGTAACACTCCTTCAGAAACATTTCTCTCCCTCTCTCTGTCTCCCTCTCTCTCCGTCTGTCTCTCTCTCTCTCTCTCTGCTGGCCCTGCACCAGCAGAGCGAGCACTGATTGGGAAAGCCATATGGCAGGTAACAAACCAAGGGCAGGCTTCATGTCCACACTGTGCCGCGGCTCAGGCACTCTGCCACCTCCTCTAAAGGGCTCATCTGATTTGGCTCTGCAGTCTGAGGAAATATGTAGACCAGAGCTCAGTGTAAATATGCTACGAGTGTTACCGACGCTGCACCATCACCAGCTCAGTGGTGTGAACAGCAGTCTCACAGGCGCAGAGTCAGCAGTGAATATCACCATCGCACTGACTGGGAATGGCTATGGCCTAAGGCAGATTGACAATCGCTGCTGCTGCGTACGGAGAATCTGTCAAAGCACAGCGCAGCAAAGGCAGAGCAACACTTTGTTCTTAACTGGCTGTTTAAAGCCGGCTTGTCTGGTGATTGTAACTGTTGCATAACTGCCACTATTCTTTTACTGGGAGGGAGAGATGAGAGGAGTCTGCAGCACTTCTTGATCAGAGTGATAAAAATAGCTCAGATTGAAACCCACAGTCTTTTTAAAACCATTCAGGAGAGTCTCTGACCAAGAATAACAAAGGCCGCCATCTGTTAAGTACGAGATACAATAACTGCAGGTTCAGCAATGCAGGGAAAACTGCCATTGAACAGAAAAGGCTGGGCTTTCCAAATTTGTATAGGTGGGATGACAGTGGCACTTTTTCATCTCTCAAGATGCTGTATCAACAAACTTCAGTCAGTGATTAAAAATCTCTGGAAAGCAGGTCTACAAGGAGGAAAAAAAAATGCGTAATGGCCAAAACACTTACTGGGGCATTTTTCCTCACAGCGCCTGACCCATGAATAAACAGTAAGGATACACAGAATGAGGAAGAAGTGTGTTGAAACAGCTGAGGGATGTGTTGTATATACAGTTTACTTCTGCCATCTAGTGGTGTCATAGTGCACATTACAAAGCTGTGGCTGACTGATAACACTGAGGTGCTTTGTGATGGGCAGAAATACTACAAGAAAATAAAGTATCTAAGAAAATAAAGCATTTCATTCATCACAGCTGTCTCTTCATATCTCATTTTGTTTTTTATTGTCAGTGGTTATTTAACTAACATATGTCAGAGAAAAAACCCTTTACTGGGTTTCAGATTTACTTTAAACTTCAGATCCTCCAGTGTTAAAAAACTGACTGATCAGCGTGATGTTAAGTTTAACATAGTGTTAAATTATTTCTTTTTTATTGCAAGAAACTGTTTCTGATAACATAAAAGTAATAAAAACAAGCTGGGATGTTTTAAATTTAAGTCAATAGTTTATATAATGAGGACTTTTATTGTGCTGGGGGGCCAGTGCTTGTGCTAAGTCACTGTCAAGCTACTGGATTTTGTGAAGTTTTTAAAATCGAAACAATGAAGACAACTTTTGTTTTTTGACTAGAACGTTCTGTAGGTTGCTTAATTTGTTAACTTAAAGTTATATTTACTTAATATGTCATTACATAAGTTTTTCCTACAATAAAATTTGTTACTTGACTTTGTAACGGCTACCTCATTTAGTTTATGCCAGTATGATATTAAAATCTACTTGCAAAAACTTCACGCAAGTTTTTAATGTATAACTTGCATATCTTTACTAAAAAGTTCAACCATTCAGGTGTGGGGAGGACTATACAAAACAACCAGTTGCCAAAATAAAATGTTGGCATTGTTTGTTTCTACAAACCAGGAATATAATAAATTTGTGTATGTCATGCATATATAAACATTCCCATAGAACATATCACAGTGACAAAGTTCAGATGAAACTTGAAACTTGAAAGCTGATTTGCTCATTGGGAGGAGAAGCGAATGGTGGCAGCTGGGCAAAAAAACGACTAAAAAGCAGCAGACAAATGTTCGTTTCCTGTTTTCCAGCCAAGTTTGTGGCGACACGACTGGGTATTTTAAGCCAAAACATAGATTGCAAACCAAGTGGCTTTTGCACAAAAACCTAAATAGACTTTAACCACCGTGTTGTCACAAGAATTGTTCTAAAAAGAAACACAAAGTTTCAACATATCCTTGGTTTTCAAAAATGACAACATCAACATTTATTTTAGCGCTGAGGTTTTTTTATATGTAAACCACTGAAATGCACAAACTTGGGATCCATCCATCCATTTTCTATACCGCTCAATCCTCTGCAGGGTCGCGGGGGGGCTGGAGCCTATCCCAGCTGACTTAGGGCGAAGGCAGGGGACACCCTGGACAGGTCGCCAGTCTACTTGGGATGAATTTTTAAAACAGTTAACTGCCAGTGACTACATGGAGTGACAATTACATAACTTTGGCCATATTAAAGAAAATGTGACTAAATATTCAGTTTATGTCTCTGCAAATGAGATTTTCTAAAGCCATGACTCACTGGAAGGTAGGAAAGCAGTAATGTGATACAACGTCTTTTTTATAAGCTAAGAACAAAGTCAATGGCTAAAGGGCTAAAACATGCAAAAAGTGACTGTATACTGATCACGATCAACTTAGTCTTTCGTACTAAAAAGAGCTTAGCTGCGCAGGCCCTGACACCTCTGTGTGCATGTGGGTGTACGGTTGACCTTGATGAAAAAAAGGTAAGACTGACAGGAATGAAAGGGCCAAAGAGAAAACATTAAGGAAAGAAAGGAAATGGAACAGGAAATGCAGAGGAGGAGGCCGGAGGCTGGTGTCAGTCCCCCCGGGTCCCATTCCCTTCCTCTCGCTCCTCCCTCCTCTCATTCCTCATCTCCTCTCCTGTTCCTTCTCTTTTCCTCTGTGTATTTTTCTTCCCATGATTCCTTACACATGGCTTCCCCTGACCTGTTCATTAAAAGAATTATTCCATCTTCTTCTCAGCTTCATTCAATCTTTAGCTCACAGGTGGCCGACCAACATTATAAAACACTCCCACTGTTGTTAGAGCCACCGAGTCACTGAAACTTGTTGGCATTTAATCACCACTGCAGCAAATTTCTGAAATATTTGCCTCAGTTTAGTTACATTAAAGCAAAGCACAAGAACATCTGGCAATATTGTTTCTTTCCCTCTCTCGACCGTTAAAGTAATTGCTGGTTATCTTTTACAAGGTATAACCAGAGCCAGAACGGAAAGTGACTCCCCTCATGACACTAAGCGAGTCCTCACTTTGTCCCAATCTGTCCCTTTAGATGTGCAGCACGCCTCCTCCCACCTGTCCCCTATTCTTCCTTTCTAATCAGGCGTCCCTGCCAATCAATTTGATCGCCATGACAACATTTCGTAAGACGCCCCCTCCAAACACTGTCACCACCCACCCCTGTAAACAAAAACACAGGGAAAAAAAAGGAAGAAAAAAAAAAGAAGCTAAATTCCGACAGCTCAGGATTGATGAGGGGGAGTCCTGTCAAAGGCCAGAGATTAGATTAGGACTGAAGCTCACAAACCACAACGCAGCTCAGAGGCAGCAGGTGCTTTTGGTTAAACCTTAATTACATGATCTCTGATTTCTCTAATTGATATGGTAATGACTATGTAATTAATGCAAAAGCAGAAATACCAGCAGCTCTCCTAATGAATGGATTTATTTGATTAGATATCCTCCTGCATATTTATGCATGCTGGCATACAGAAGACTGTGAAACATAAAACTGTAGTTTGTGGATGCTGGCATGCTTGAAACACAACACTGGAGGTGTCAGAATTTTACACACGCATGGACATATGAACATGAATAAAGCCTCTACAACCATTAATGCTAATAACAAATACTGCAACTCATGGACATTCTGTATTTTTGAAGCTTTAGAGCAAACAATTCTGCAGAACACTGCAGTCTAAAGGAAAAACAAAAATTAAAGCATACTCTTTCAAAAGTAGGTGGCGCTATAGGGCTGCCTCATACCCACAGGAGCTACAGTTTGAATGAATGGAAATAATCATAAACAGCACTGATGCAACATTTGAAATATGAATATAAGTCGACAAAGGTTGTCAATGCAAGTCTGGGGACGTATTCTGGTTTGGAGACAAGTCTTATTTGTTTAAAGCAACAATAAAAAACTGAATCACCTCTACTTGAAGATTCACACACAAACACGCCTACACACTCACAGAGCTATAACTTCACTGGCAAAGGGTCAACTAGCTGTGACCCATCTGCAATTACTCTCTGCCTGTGCAACACTAGCAGAGAGGGAGGAGGTCGGATATTTGGGAAGAAACTCCAGTAGGACAAGTCACCTTCTGGGGATGAGAAATCATTTCTCCTGCTCGCACCAAAATGTCCTCACTGCTTGATGACCCCAATATGTCTTCTCCCCTTCTCTTGTGAGATATCTGGGGTGCTTCGTGGGGAAGTCAAGTGAAAGCACATGTGGGTGCTGACCAGGTGTGAGGAGCACAGACCTCAAGCCTCTACATCTTTCACTTAGCCATGACTGCACCACCCAGACACTGCTCTGACAGTCTGGACACCTCTGAACACCACTGGACCTGTCTCTCATATGGAGTATATAGGAGAAAAGAAACCCTAAACAGACAGGACTGACAGTTACCACACAGGCTGATGTGCAATAAAGGCTTCACAGACAGGGTGAGACAGGGGTTTTGCAAAAGTATACTTTTGAGGAGTGATTGTAAATCACCTACAACTTATATCAAGGGGACTTATTCCCTATCAAGTGGATGCCTATTAAAAGACAACCGATTTATCCACTTCAGGTAGGAGATGAGAGCTTTCCTGCTGTCCAGACCATTACACAAAAAACATTCAATTAATTGCTGAGTCATTGAGTCCTGTGTTTTCTAAATGCCATTACAAATATTTCACATAAGTTTTATTTAATTTAAATTACAACATGTCAAGTTTTCACATTAATATGTCTAAAAATCATAATATCCTTACTGTGTATCTTTTTGATATGTGTATTTCTATTCTTACAATTTCCAAAAATGGGTTTTATTTGTCGTTTGTCATAAATTTCGAGGGTAAGACAAGTCAGTTGGTAAGTGAGGAAGGAAGTCAGCAAACGAGATTAAATTTAATGTCAATAAAAATCTGGTATGTCACTTCATCTGTGAACATTTCTATCTGAGTAAGCCAGACATATTTTCATGTGCAATAGTGTCTGTTTGATGATGAAATAAACAAATACGATGAGGTTTCACTCCCACGACATCATTAAACTGCATATTTTTGTTGTTATTGTTTTGATAGAGAGCCCTCTAGCGGCAGAAAATACACACTGTACGTTTAAATAATTGCCTCAATGATTTCCAATAAATTAATTAATTAATAGATTGTAAAACACTGAATTGGAACCAGAGGCGAATGTCAGTAGCTTGAAAAATGTGGGGATTTATTTTTCTTCCTTCAAACTACCTAACTGACGATAAAAAACACCTTTATATGAGCGTGTTTGCTGTTTACTCTGGCCAGGCTGCCTTATCTTTGGCAACCTAGTTAGAGGCCCAAACGGGGCATAAATCATAAAAATATCGCCCGAATTGACCATAAAACACAAAATGAAATTTACAGACTCGCTTTCGCCTACTCATTTCATACGGCGAACTGCACATTTCGCGTTGCTCTCGCTCGCTAAGACAGACAGGAGAGGAGCTAATACCATTAATGAATGGTGGAGCGCTAGTTGGGTTAACTAACTTACCTCTGAATAATGTGTTTCTTTCGGGGCCACTAGGGCCACGGTTGATGGATGGCCTTACAGAAGCCGGGTCAATTAGCCAGGCTGTGTTTTCCTCCATGTCGGCAGCAGACAGCACCGGCAGAGCTCCCACCTCTGTCACGAGGCCTTGCTGTAATTAATCACCAGTGTGGGGCCTTCTCACCTCACACGGCCGCGCGCACAAACAGCCAATACGTGCGTTTGGCCCAAATTATATCCCCACTCCTCTAATCTGGCTAATTGTCAATATAAGAGAGGGAGAGGTCCGACATAAAAAAAATCTAACCCTACCAAGAAAAAGGTCCTGCCCACAGTGGGCTGAAATCTGCATACTGCAAAAGAGAAACCATAGGAGGCAAAGTAGGTCTTAAAAGTTAAAAGATTAAGTATAAAATTTTAAATGAGTGCCAAAGCATCTGCGGTTTCATTAGCTAGAAGCACACTCTTTTCAAACATAAACAAACAGGCTTTCCCCACCAACCAAAAACTAAAACCAGGTTTTGTCATGGTGAAGTTAATTAGCAGGTATTTTATAACATTTAGAACAGCTATAATTTTTTTATGCTGTCAGTAGTGTGTTCACTGTAAATATTTTTATATCCATACAGGAGTAAAATCAGTTTAATCTAAATCTAATCAGTTTATCAGAAACACACAAAATGCAGTATTTTTGTTTGAATCTTTAGCTATATTAATGTATGTAAAATCTATATGATGAAAATAACTGATGGCTCTAATTCTACTTAATTAATACAGAGGCAATTGATTTTACATGATATAACTTGTGAGATTTGATAATGTTTTTTAAAGTTAGATCATAAAAAGGATATGAGCATCATCGGTGAAGCATATTTAGTGACTTTCAAAGTGTAATTTCCCTTGGAAGCATCATTTTGCTTCCACATCTCCCTTCATGAAGCCATTGCTGTACAGCTCTCTCTCTCTCTCT
>JAPZDY010000022.1:18817563-18837315 GCA_029783645.1 Ctenochaetus hawaiiensis | reverse complement strand
TAACTATAATAAGTTAAATTGCTTGTTCTTAAATAAATCAATATATGAATTCCTTTAGTAATAACCCTTGAGACAAAGAGTTCTCCCTTGTAAAACCGTAGAGATCAGAACAAAAAATAAAGGGTCTATTTTTCTGGAATGTAAATTGTCTTCGAAAAGTCTACTACAAAAAAAGCTCTCGCTAACTCACAGACAGTGTACACACATGCCATTTAAGGTGTCCATACACAGACAAACAGCACCCTGCTTCATAGAGCTTCAACATTACATCAGAGTTGTCCATCATCCAACAAGGCTCAGTGCTCTCATCACGCGTCCCGTACGTCTCTGGCTGAGGTTCGGGCAGGTTTTGGAAGAACCAGATACTGCATGTGATAGTAGACCAGAGGTAAATACAGATGCTTTTGAAGCTTGGGGCAAAATTAGGACCAGTTTTCATTTGTTTTCTTTCAAAATGCAGATGCTTCATGGCACACACAGAGGTATATTGTCCAGTCTGGTGCTGTTAGCTAAGGAGCACTGTCTGTCTGTAGTTGTGGGTGAAGTAATCTGCTCTGCCTCCGGAGTAGATGACTGGTCTTTGGATATTTCTGTATCCCGTCCTGTTCATCCACCTGGATGAAAAAGGGACTAAGAAATGGCAGGAGGCTCAGGAAGGAAAGCTAAACATGGTTGCTAGTGATCAATTTTCCATTCTCCCTGCCCTCTTAATGCCAAAAGAGGGGCTAAGTGAAGCACTGGTCTGGGGTAGATTTGGGTGGGTCTTTGCTACATCGGGGGAACAACCAGGCCCGTCATCGCTGGAGAGAAAAAAATATAAAAATCTATGATTCTAATCAATCAGGTCTTGCATTATTGTACATCCAGCATCTTTTTTTCTGTCTTGTTCAGTCAAAGCTTGCGAGTGGTTAGTAAAAGGGGGGTTAGACTGCATTCGTAAGTTCAGACAGGGGGGTCAGATAGTGAGTTGGGTGGCTACCTCTGAAGCTGTTCCCCCCTGAAGCGGGGCAGGCAGGGGAGGGGGAGCCCTGGGGCCTGAGGACGGGAGCAAAAGCACTCTTCTGTTTAGCAGCAGATGGGAAAGACGAGAAAGGCAAGAGAGACGATGAAGAGCTGGAGCTTCCTGGTATAGTGGGGCTGGAGGGCATTACTGAGGAAGAGAGCAACAATCAGTCTCAAGTGTGATTTTCAGATTCGGAAATGTGAGGTTGATTGCTAGAAGATTATATAGATGAGAATAAGGTCTTACTGTAAGGAGAGCCTGTGGGTGAAGCACTGCTGAAACCAGGAGATCCAGGCACGCCTAGGCTGGTCATAGGAACGGTCCCATAGCCCCCGGTCATCCCTCCGCTGCCTCCATAACTCGACTGCTGAGGAGTGGAGGCTGATGGGTAACCCCTTGGGGACAAACTGCTGGAGTTTCGAATGTAACCTGGAAGAAAAAAGAAAACCTTGTGTCAGTTCTGACCTTAATTAGTGGGGAAAAACTTAAATAGTGAAAAGTTTGTGTCATTTTTGCTCACCTTGGCTGCTCTGTCCAGGCTCCCCAATGCTGACGCCTAACTGAGAAGGATAGGAGCCCAGGCCCATGACGCTACCGTGAGCTGGTGAGCTGGGCAGCGCCTGCAGCTGACTGTGAGGACGGGGAACGCTGTAAAGCGCCTCGGCAATGTCGGCTGCACGTTTCAGCAGCATGTCCTACAAGGGTAGACACAGAAAAAAGCAATGACTTACAGTGTCACAGTGCAGAAAGAGGCCAGGTGGTGCTTTTCTTATGTTGTCATGATGTTCCTCGTGTTAATATCCTGACAGGAAACAGGGAAGCATCGAGACATCCAAAAAGCTGAATATGTCAGTATGTAGAATTAGTCCTCTCTGCTCAGATGTTGAAGCTTCCTGAGACAAACACTGACAATTGGAAACTTATCAAACAGTCTCTGCTTGTATCACTGTGCATCTTAATCTGACAAGAATGAAGCTTTTTAAATATTCACTCTGATAGATTTCCTATCTCAAGCAGGTTTCAAATCTCAGCAAGTTAATTACTGAAATGAATGGAAAACCAGTCAGCAGTGGTCAGTAGTAATGTAGAGTGTGCACATTTAATATTAAATTGGTGAATATACCATTGTAGTCTTTTAAATATCTATCATATTTGTTCATTGTGTACCCATATGTCATTTTGAACCGTTGTACCAAAGCTAATGCTGCTTACCTGATTACTGTGTGGATTTCCATACAGGGCCTCCACAAGATCTGCCGCTCTCTTCAGAAGGATCTCCTGCAAAAACACAATTCATAAGCTTGGCATCTTAATAGGATGTAGCCTGCACAATTCCTCAAAAACCACCATAAACATGGTGAAATCTTTTATTTAGGAGTTTCTGACCTTTGCTAGTTTCTCTGGGTCGCCAGGATGTCGAGGAATGACCTTTTGAAGACGCTGGAAACCATAGTCTATAGTTGGCTCATTTAGGGCTGAAATTAAATAGGAGACACAAATTTAGCACAACAAATGTGGTATAAGTTCAGTAAAAATCTTTTATAAAATGTCACACTGGTTCTTTTTTAGTACCTGTGTAGATGAAGCGTCCAGGTGCTCCCTTGCAGAATTGTTTAGATTTATAAGACAGTGTGACCTCCACGACCCCTGGGATGTGTCGAGGAGGTGTCTGGACACGGATCGCGTGTGGCGTAATTAGCTGAGGAATAGGAAAGAAAGCAGTCACAAAACAGCCACAAATTATTCCCCTCATGCACTATAAATATTTAGATTGACCCAGTATTTGTACTGCGGGCAGATTAATTTGTGTAGACTGGCCATAAATCATCTAAATAATGAGACAAACCATATACTCTATAAATTTCAAACTAGGTTTCAGACCGTATCATCATTAGTGAGGATGTTTTAGTTGCAGATCCTACCTCACTCCACACCAGCATGCTGCCAAACACCACCTGCAGCCCGTCAAAGAAGTTCTCCCCAATGACGATGACCATGGCCCCGCCGGTGGTCCAGCCCTCACTGGGGCTGATGGCTTTGATACACGGCGTGGCTGGACAGAGGAATAAAACAAGCATTACTCCGGAGGTTTCAGTGTAGAGTACGAGCCGATCGAAAGAAGAGCAAAAAGAGCAGATTTTAATCTGTTTCAGGAGAAAGGTGTTGAAAGGGCTCTTCAGTTTAAAGTGGTTCTACCATGACGCCAAAACTAAGACAGGCTGGTTACAAGCCAACATTATTTCATGGCTACTAACTCTATCCAAATGGCTTTTATCCATGAATTTCATCAGAAAGTGCATGAACAATATGGTGGAAGATAGAAAAAAAAATATATGAAGGCCAAAAAGTTACATGACTTAAAAGCAGTGCGGCCATACACAGTCGTAAAAGACCATCAATAAAAGAACACAGACACAGTACAGAGGTGATACAGTATGAAAATGCTCAGTTAAAATTAAAGTCCTGCATTTTAAGTCTTCTTTCAACACATAATCTGTCATTTCTGCCACAAGAGGGCTGTCTATCAAAACACTGAAAACAAAAGGCGTAGCTTACAGCTGTGAAGGAGTGTGGAATCATGGGATTTGTTTATCTTACTGCTAAACAGACAAAACTGTGGTTAAAAATCAATCTATCTCACTCAGGCAGAAATGTTTACTGACGACTTAATGCGTTCAAGTTTTATTCACGTTTATTTCACATCAATTTGTTGACTTCCTTCCTCATTCCCTGTCAGGTTTTACACCAGCAGTTGGCAACGGGCAATAAAATGGAGCTTACCAATTAGTTGGGAAAAATTATAGATTTGTCTAAGTTTGAAAATAGTTGGAAGCATTTAGCATGATGTTAGTACAGCACTATTGCACATTTTAAAAATAGTAAAATTATGGCAGTAAAAATATGCAAAATGTACTCAAGGTATTGGAAGTAAAAGCACTGATATTAAGGAAAATGACACTTCTGAGTGTTGTGTTATGATTGTTATCATTAGTAAAACATTTAAGTGTTAAGAGGTGTTGTCATATTTAAACTGACCAATGAGGAGCAATTCTAAAGTAATTTATACAATCATGAGTAATTATTCTGCAGAAAAAATAGTCTGTTATATGTTGTCTTAGTAAAACAATAATTTGCAAAGTAACTTGTGACTAAAGATGTGAATAAATGTGGTACAGCATTTTTGCGTAAAGCATAAAATAGCATAAACTGAAAATAATCAAGTACTTAAAAAACTGCACCTGAGTACATTAGTTGAGTCAATGTAGCCTCCTTACTATCCACTACTGCACTGACGCATGTAATGTGTGTTTACACCTTGTTAACTTGTTGTTCTTCATGCTTTAAGATATGGATTAAAGATAAGATATAATCATCATCTGTGCTTTAGGTGAAGTATTTAATTAATGCATTAATAAGCTCAGTTAATGACCTCAGTAGCACCACTGGTTGTGTTTAATGTGTCACGGTGATTATAAATGGACATTAAGCGGCTCGAGTACCTGCTGCTGCAGTTTGTTCTTTGGATCAGCGAGAGCTCTGTTTCTCAGTGTGAATGATGAAGTAGATATTAGAACATAAAACATGATAAATTGAGTGTGACAGTGCAGTGCTGGTTTGTCAGTGTCTCACCATATTCCATAGTATTCTCGACAGACTCGCCCGGCTCCAGTCTGCGAGCTCTCCGACCGTGTTTGGAGTTGTTGTGGACGAACATGTTGTCAGACACTGCCAGGACGTGGCCGTCTACGCTCACAGTGCTGGACAAGACCACCTGAGAGTGGGAGAGAGAAAAAAGAGACAAGGGGGAGATACATGAGTTTATGTGCACGACTCATCCAGCACGCTGCGAGTCGCAATCTCCAGTTACAACTGCAAAATCCCTGAGCAACGATTTATTTCAACATTCAGGTGATTGTAATATTTCTTAATAGGTAATGTGACATCTCTGGGATCTTCATAATATGTCTGCATTCTGGTGATGACACTGCTCATACACCCCTCCACTCCTCCATCAGGTCTCCATATGGCCTCTGCGCTGCCTCTTGCCTAACTTTTTGATTCATACAGCATGCAGCAGGCTTATCGTTGTCTCCTCCTGATCCTTCAATGACACCAAACATATGGACCAAATCTCCCATTTTAGCCGGCCGTTAAAGTAGTGGATGATATATAGTGGCCCTAATTTGATTTTCTGGCCTCAGCATGTGTGTGTCCCTTCCCACATCTGCCTCACATGGATGACACACGTATAATTAATGAGGGGATACTTGTAGGTTTTCCTCTTTGGATATTTATGTGTTGATGTGATGCTATTTCTGAATGCAATAATGAGTTTGAGTTTGTGTTTAAGGGCTTTTCCCTGAAAGTTAAATGGAATGTGGCAGTGAAAAAAGTCTTTTTCATTAAAACAGTAAATTAAAAATATCTTATAATGTGTATTTTTACAAAATCAGGCACCAAAGATAAAACTTCGTATTCCCTGCAAAAATAAACACATGGCAGTGATTTTGAATGAAAAGGAAGACGAGAAAGAAAAGGAGAAAAAGCATATGTGCTATAGGTGGTAGAAAGGGAGGGGAACCTAAAGGAAAATAACTGTAAATTATCGATCAAGCAGTAGACTCCTGTCCAGCTCTGATCACCTTTTAACCCAGGGATGAGAGTCTTGCAGAGCCCATGTGCTCATAACTTCTCAGCATGTGTCACGTCGCAAGAGTTAAAGCAAACATGGTGGAAGACAGAGGGAGCATGAAGAAGGAGAGGGGACAGAGGGTTTTGCTGGGAGAAGGAGAATGCCAGACGGGGGCCGCTGGCGCTGAAAGACGGCAGAGGAAGTGAGGCGGGAGTGTCCCCTGTGACCACTTCCTGGGTCACGGAGCATGACCTCCTCCATCTGGAGCCAATCACTCAATTCTTGACAACTTCCTGAAACACCTCAACCTATTTCCTGCACCCCAACGACCAGGTCTCCCACATATCTAACTCCTCTAGTTTGCCTTTCCATCTCTCTGCCTCCTTATTGATTTTTTTACTTTCACCTCCCTTCAACTCCCTCCTCTTTGTCTTCCATTGGAAATACTTTTCCAGAACTTTACTCCGTGAGAGTTCATGCCATAGACTCTACTTAAAATAGACTGGACAAAAAAAATATTATTAAATTTTTCTATCAGGTTGGGCATTAAAAGGCTGTGTTCTGCATCATGGTGAAATATTTTTTCCCCACATTCAGTCCCACATGTCATCACCTTCTCTCTTTTCTGCTCACACACTAACACACACATGCATTTTTTCTCATCTTTTCTCACCTGAAATCTCCTCATATCCCTCGGGTTTCCTGCAGTCTTCAGACAGTTCTGGTTACATTTCAGGAAAAACTTCAAGAAAAACCTGCAAAGGTAAATAAGAGGACACGTGTTTGTACATCAGCTACTAAGAAATCACATGAAAGAATCATGTATATGATTAGTTGCTACCTTGCAACACAACTGGCAGTCAAATGAGACAGTCATTAATTTTCAGAGACAGGTCTTGTGGATGGTGTAATTGTGTGTGTGTGTATTTGTGTGCACATCTATATGATTACAGCTCTGACATCAATCCCAGCTGTTTAGCTCAGTATTAGAGTCAATGTTATTACACTTTAAATCAAACGATGAGAATTTGAAGCGTAGTCCAGTGAAAAGTGCCGCTGTGTTTCAAAGTAAACCGGAGACAGTGATGTATGCCAGGGGACTCAGGGGACCGTGGTATCCCGCAATGCCGTATTTGAACCCCCACATGGGAATGGAGAGGGAACGAAGTAGAGACAACTACAGAGAAAGTGAAATGAGATGGTGGAAAGAGGAAGGTAGTGATACAGCAGAGGCACAGGCACTGGTATGGACATGAATTTTGTTTTCAAGTATATATGTGTCTTATTACATATGTGAGGGGAGTTTTGAGGGTGATAGGCTGTGGAGATTGAGAGAAGGAGAGAGAGAGAGAGAGAGACGGGTGCTGATAGCCTCTGCTACACCAAAGAAAACCTGAGAGGAAGGTGGAATAAATAGGAGAGAGGGAGAGTACGGAGAGAGACTCCAAATCCCAGGTGTACACAGTTCGGCAACACAGCCCGCTGCCATGGCAACGTAGCTCTGCCGCAATCCCAAAGTCCCCATGCTGAGAGGCAAAGACAGCGATGGGAAAGGGAAGGCAACAACAAGAACACATTCCATCACTGAAATACAGCGAGGAGGGAGGAGAGAGACTTGGCAAGGTGAGATGCAGGAAAGTCTATAAAGAGGGCAGGTGCCGGCGAGGCTGAGGAGATCCACACAAATCTCACGCACAAGATGTGTGTTTGAACAAAAGAAAAAGAAAAAAAGTGAGCCTGGAAGTGATGCAGCACGGTGATATAATTGTGGCTACTTGATAATATATAGCCCCCGAACAGATGTCCACTTCACAGAGAGCACAGTTCTGTCTTGCCTGTGAAAAACACATCAATTAATGTTCCAATTAAACAAACAACAACAATGCAGAAGAAAAATGCTGCAAAGGGAGGCAGCGGTTTTTGGGCTACATGGTTAGCTTCAATCCCACCCACACTGTGCTCTCTGCTAATATAAGTCATCTTAATGGAGAGCGGTTGTTTGGAGAGGAACTTCATATTGGCCCCACAGCCCTGAACCCTCCCATCGAATACTAATCTCTCCCTCATTCTGTCAGCTTTTACTAGCTATTCTTCCATCACTCGCTCCAGCTTCCTCCCTTGTGAACAGGATCTGGCTTCAAACTAGCACTCGGTTCCAACACCGTGTCCAATATTTCTTGATATGAGCTATTTCGTCGGAGGACAATCAATATTGTTGTTGGCAGTGAGTGATTATAATTTATCAGTGAAAACTCGGACCTCCAACCTCAAAGCTGGGCTAAACCTGCGCTAGTTTTTGGGTGGAGACATGTAAAAGGGCACATCTGCACCTCTTCTACTTCCTTCTTCCTTTTTTTTTCCTGATTAATGTTTGATTTCATCTTCCCTCACATCTGCCTGTTGTAAAGTGTGACAGTATCAGTGTAACATGGTTTAAAATCACCACATTCACAGAACATTGCACAAGGAAAGCTTGTTTCCGACTCCGTAAAGGGACTATAATCAAAAGTGTTCTGTTTCATTTTACTGCCTCCTTCGAGGCTCATGCTGTATGTATGTTTTATTTTGGGCAATGATTCTTACATTGTGGCTCATAATTAAAGGCTATAGCATTTATGTGTAAAGGGGAAAGTCAGCACAGTGAGCACAGAAACCATGGCCGTGGCCTGGCTGTGGTGTAACCACAATCGTTTCCCTGCCACTTACTTCTTGGCCACTTCATGTTCCTCTAACCAGCAGTCATCATTCATTTGACTGACTGACATGATGAAACTTGTGGTGAGGCCTCAGATAGCAAAATCACAACCCTAATTGAGAGGTTGTCTACATCCATCTCAGGCTTTGTGCACTTTCTGAGGGTTCTTGACCTTGTTTGTTGACTTCTTCTCATCATTCCCTGTTTGTATGACACCAGATGCCTCACACACACAAAAAAAAACACACATTCACATGCATGCATGCACACTCTAATACACCGACGCCCCCACCTTTGCCCCCCTCCCAAAAACCCATTGAGTCAACTTTTCACCCCCCTCAGTTCGGACGCACACAGCTGCAAATGCTGAAATTAAAGCGAGACATTGACGCATATATTAGCATGCATTAGCCGCTTCCCCCTGCCCACTTAACATGCAAATCTCCCAGCCCCGTCGCCTCGCACCTTCTGCCACACATTCATTTGCTGAATTATAATTAGACTAATCTTGCATAATTAATAAGAAGTCGAGGACCCTCTGTTTTTTATCCCCTCCTCTATTGTGGTTGCAAAAGTTTAATATTGCTGTTGTTTGTTTTTGTTTTGGTAATGTAATACACCCACATACCTCCCCATCCAGAGGGAAGAGATGAGGAGAACATGCAGAGAAACGGAGGTGATCTTCATGTCACGGGGAAATTGCAGAGAAAGGCTATTTTCAAAGAACTTCACTTGCTAAATCGTGTTTAGATTTAATGTGTGCCTTGTTCTTTACATTCACAGAATACTCTGCTCCATTGAGCAGATGTTAAAAATGGTGATTTTGTCAGTTTAAAAAGAAACAAAACGCAACTTCAACTTTAAGACTGTTAAATATGTATCAATATTGATAAATTATTTTGCTTTGAATTGATAATAAATCATTTTTGTAAAGCTTAACAGACTTCAAGCATACACATTATTCTCTGATTACAGAAATAAAAAACAATCTTCCCCAGGGCCAATAGATTTATGAAAAATATGCCGTCAAAACTTGATAAGTGCAAACTCCTTTTGACATTTGTTGTTTTACGTTGATGATAAATTTAAAAAGTAATTGACTCTCACAGACTTTACTGTGTCTGGCAATGGAAACCAAGTTTTATCTTCCACAACATCTACCCTCCACAGACACACTTAAAACAGGAAACACAAACAAAACATAGACCCAAGTCTTAAACCTCGGGATCATTTTCCACTCTGGCACCACAGGGAGTCTGTTTTTTTCTTTTCTGTCTTCACTTCTTCATCTCTGTCAAGCCCTGCAATCCCTTTTGTCTGCATCTGCTTCAGTTCCCAAGACTAAACACAGGCCTCGCAGCGTGAGGCGGCCATCCCTGTCCTGACAACTTGCTTAGCTAAAACCACCTCAACGACCAACCAGCAAGTCATCACACTAAAAAACAACAGCAAAAAATGCAGTTTATGTGAATATTTCACTCCTCAGACCTCAGTTTCATGTTTCTCAGCCTGTTGTGGCATCTGTTACACATAAGTGTTACACACTGTGCTCTACATATGGTCTTAATCATGCAACGAGCACCTAAGCAGCACAGGACCCCCAACAAAAATTTTCATAGGCATTCATCAGCACTAATCACTGTTGACACAAACTGCCTTTTCACATAGACATAAAACACATCGCCCTCTGTGCTCATTGTAAATGAAGGTTTACTGGTAGCAGCGGCTCTTGAAGCATGTGATGCAAAAGCTTTTTACGCAGAGTTCAAGATGGTTAAGCAGCACAGCTAGAAAACTTTCTCCACTCGCTCTCTGCCTCCTTTTTCTGGGTTTGGCTTTGACCTTCCAATTTTGGGTTACTGCTCCAAAGATGACAAGTTCATACACTGATACAAAAATGTGGGATGGGAAAATTTAAGGGAAAGAATGAGGAGGAGGATATTGTCATAATTTTTGTTCAGCAGATGTGGATGTCCTGCTGCTCGAGGCAAATAAGAGTAGAGGAGCGAGGACAGAGAGGTGGAAACAAAAAAAAGAATTAATCCTATTCATCTTCTACATACATGTAACCCCCCCACCCCCCTCCCCATTAGCTAAATAACTACTGATTGAAAGAAACAAGAAGTGAGAGGCAGAGCCAGAGAGAAACTAAACGATGGAGACGAGAAGCAAAGACAGAGGAAGAGAGGAAGAATGTTGATGTCCTGTATTCAGGGCCATCACTCATCAGACATCCCCTCCATCACCCCCGCCCCCCCTCCTGAAAAAACAAAACAGTGTCCTGACATCGCGGTGGAGGGGAGCAGAGGGGAGGGGAGGGGTGGGAGGGAGGGAGGGAGGGAGGAAAATTAGGAAACCAGATGTGAAGCATTAAAACATACTGACATGCTGAGGGCCTTCCTCTGCCACACTCACACACTGAGAGCACTAACTCATACAGCAGGCCCAGATGCATGCACGTATGCATGCGCATGTCACACACGTTGGCCGTACAAACCACACACACACACACACACACACACATTCATGCATGAGCTCACAGAGAAATACACAGAGAGTAATACTGATGTGCAAATGACCATGTGGGCGCAACTAATCATGCAAAATTATACATATTAGCAAGAAAGATGCCTCAAAAACAAATGTCTAAAAGTCATATGTTTGTGTGCGCTCTCTCTGTGTGCTGCATGTGTTTGCATGTACTAGATGATTTTTAATAAAACATGTAGTTAATGGGCCAAAAGCATCGCTGTGTGGTAGGATTTGGATGAACCAGTGTTGACCAACAAATAATTTACGTCGAGGCACAAATCTACAGATGGGTCGTCATGCATCAGTGTATGGATATGCATCCAATTAGTACGTGTACCCGGGCTGAGGAACAGCTGGGGAGGGGGGTGTTTTGTTTTCCTCACTGGGGAGAGTCGTGTTTGGGGGATGGAGTGGGGAGGTTGGGGGGGAGTTAGTAATAAATACCCCTGGACCCGGGTCCCCTGGCAGACTGGAAGCTAGACTGGTCACCAGGGTTAACACCCGGGGCACATGACCTTTGACACTGCTAATGGGGCACAGAAAACCCTCAACGAACTGATACCCCCTCTGTCGCATACCACCACAGGACCTTTCACACCAGCCTCCCAGTGCAGCCCCCACCTCCTCTTCCTACATATACAGAGATGTCTGTGGATTCGGCCTCAAAATAAAAATATCGTACAACCAAAGAGACTCCACAAGCATCTTTTCCTCTATTTATAACACACATTTAGTCATAAATGTTGCATTTTTTTTTACTTTTACAAGATTGCCACAGTTAGTCTTTATTCAGTATCTACCAATCAGCAGATGACCAGTGGTCACATTATCCCTTATGTCTCTTATTCACTCAGTGACATCAGTACTTTTCCTGTATGTGTTAAAGTACCAATATGACAAGGCCATTATACTCTATTACAAATGAATGTTTAATATGAGAAAATGTGCATGAATTATTCAAAGTAAAAGCACTTGTTGCACAAATAATGAGCTGCTATCACTAACATATTATTATATTTAAGACTGAATTAATGTTAAATACTTCATGTGTTTAGTAGTTTTTATTATTTTAATCTAGAAAAAATGATAATATGTTGTAAGTTTTAAGTGTTTTGAGTGTAAAATATTCATTTTCAGTAGCAAAAACGAGTAACTGTGGCCTTAAAATATGTGTAGTCAAGTAAAACGTGTAGAGCAATACTTAAAAATTGTATTTTAGCACAATAGCTGAGTAAACCTGCTTGCTTAGAGAAGTTAGTGAAAATCTACTTTCCACTGCCGATGAATTACAAACCTTAAGACTTTTTCCCACCAAATGTCCAGTTACTGAAAGTTTGAACTGAATGCCAGGTGAGATAAAAAATGCAGTCTTCTTTGCTCATTTTTTAAAAGTAGATAATTAAAATATTATATTTTTTATAGATTATAATAAATAGAGAAAGTTTTTTTCTGGTGGCTTAGAAAAAAATTATCATTACAGAAGTTTGGCTTTTTTGGCTAAATAAAAAAAAGAATTAGCAGGAAAACATGTTCACATTTTGCAACATAAGCTATCAGAGAAAGTGCTGTTATGGTATTGATTAACTGAACTACAGTAACAGCACAAAAACGTGAAATACTTCGTCTTACTGATCAGGGGCAAAACAGTCAGTGAGTAAATAGACTTCAGGTATTTTGAGACAGACAGCGAGCACATGGGGAACTCAGCTCTTTATACATTTGCCCGCTGGATTGGCTGTTCCCCTCTTGGCCTCTCCTCTGTTGCCTCCCAGGCTGGCTTCACCCCTGCAACCTCAGCCCTGGCCCACCCGCCTCTAAACTTGAGAACTGTGACAAAGCCAAACATTTAAACCACTAGTGCTGATTTATAGAGCTTGCTAGTGCTGTAAAACCTTTAGGCTTGCCACCGCAAAAGTGAGTGAGGCTCGGCGGAGCTTAGAGGAAGAAAGTGGAATGATGGGAAGGGTACACAAGAAGCACTCGAGTGTTTCAATGAGGTTTCTCCTGGGTGCTTAAGTGTTTAACTGCATAACCTCTCGCTGGCTGCTAAATGTGCATTTTAACAGTTTAAAACGAATTAATGTTTCAGTCTTCTGAGCTCAGCCTAAAGCGGAGATTGCATACAAAGCTCGGCCACAGGGGATTGCGGTCAGCCTGCCAAATGGAAGGATATGGATGGATATTCAGAGTCTAGAGAACATGAATTCACAACCAGGACAGGGAATAGAAGTCCCATCCGAGGCCTCACCTCTCCCAGCATGCTCGATGTGTCCTGAGGGACAAGGATTCAAAATACACTCTCAACTGTCAAAATGGAGACACGGTGCACGCTCTATACAGCTGAATAGATTTCAAACATACCAGAAGGTCATCTGCAATACACTGACACTAATCTTGCTTCGTCAATACCCTTTCAATCAATCAGTCGCTAATCAGATTTACCAATAACATGTGCATATCAAAGCTCGACCCGAAACCCTTCTCAGAGAAGAACAATGACTCTGGGATGGATGCCACTGAGAGGGAGAAGAGAGGAAAGAGAAGCAACAACAGAAGGAGAAGAGATGTCTTCTTAATTAGCCAGTAATGATAAGATCTGACAAACAACATCTGTTTCCAGAAAGAGAGAGAAGGGTGGGGGTGGGGGGGGGGGGGGTGGGGGGGGGCTGCAAAGAGACGAGGCTGGTGGGGGTGAGAGAGAGAGAGAGAGAGAGGGATAGGAAGGAGGATGAGAGAGCGAGAGAGAGAAGCAGCTAAGAAACCTGTGAAGCCTAGACAACAGGGACCTGCTTGTAAGAAAGTAAAGGGGGAGCGGAGGGAATGTGTAAGGGAGGGAGCGCCGTGTAGCGTGACACAATAGAGGAACGAAGGATGAGAAGTATAACAGAAGTGAGAGAAAGACAGAAAGGGGAGCGAAATCTGACAAGGTTGAGGGAGTCGAGGAGCCAGGACGAATATGACAGACAGAGGGAGGAAAACAGATCAAAATGAGAGAAAAAGGAGGGAGACAGACGGCGGCGGAGAAGAGGAGCAGGATAATGGTGCTGCGGGGAGAAAGAGAGAGAGGAGAGAGGGAGAGGAGAGGAGGAGGAACGTGTGAAGAGATGGGAATGGAATCACTCAGAGGTCCAGGGTGCTGTAATTTACTGTCCGTGGCTAATACACAGCAAATGTGTGGAGTCGTGGACTGAGAGAGGAGAAGGGGAGCCGAGTGATGGGGGGGCTGAGGAGAGGGCACGCAGACTGTTGGGGCTCTCAGCATGCCTGCTGGGAGCCTGTCAGCAGTCACATCACCCCCTGCCCTCGGCCCTGACAGATTCATCAGGACCACTACACACACACACACACACCAACACACAAGTATGCATGCATCTAAGAGTTTATAGTGACATTGCAGTTGGTAAATTACTTTTATTTTGCCTCAAAGATGAGAAAAGCACAACATTTTGCATCAGCAATGCAGCTGACGAAACACAAAAGAGCCCATGATGACTTCAGCTTTAACTTTATACGCTGAAGTGCATGAGTCTGATCTGCACTGCCATATTCCTCTGTTTGCACAGTGTGATTAAAGTGCCAGTATTGTTATCAGTTTTATTGTATTAAAAAAAATACTGTATCTACACAATATCCTTGCCTCAGTGCTTTGATCACATCCCACAGGAGGAATAACTATTGCTTCGAGCATAAGCCAATAGAGACACTTAATCAAATTCTATTTAAGAAATACTGCAGATGTGTAAATATTAGTATAAGGAAATGTTTTCAAAAAGTGAAAGGGTGGAGTTTTTTTCAGAGAAATTTAACTCCTGGGAGAAACACAGTCCGTCCAGATTCCAGATAAAGAGACATACAAACAAACAAGGTGGCTAGAGGGGCCGGCCCAGCACCAGGGGGCATTGTTAAGTCATTAGTGAAATTTAAGACCTTAACAGAGGAGGGTGACCGATCCTAATCACACACACTCACACACACACACACACACACACACACACACACACACACAGCTCCACCCACAGCAGCAACATCCAGCCAAAGAAAACAGCCCTTGTTCCTAAATACCACTGCTAACTGGCCTCTGACTCTACATCCACCCACCCACACACACATACACACACATACACATACACATGCATGCACACACACACACACAATGCTGATTTCACTGATACCAGATCTCCTTACAAAATAAATGGAAAACGCAGGAATTTCACATGAAAAATAAACCCAGGGACAACTTCATCTAAAGTCACACACACACACAATTAACCACACACCGCTCACTGGCCTGCGATCTGAAGCACCTCTAAATCACTCTAATCTGCCCCCTTCTGATCCTCTGAGTGCCCCTACTTAATCTCTAAACTGCTAAACCAAAGGTGAACCCTATTAGAGGCCAGACAAATGATAGGGTTTGCCCCAGCCACTCACAGAGAGCGAGGCCTTTCAGGGTGCCACTGAGCTGCATCCCAAAACTTCTAATCACTCCCCCACCCAACCCCCATCCTCTCCGCATCCCACCCACTCTAAAGTCCCCCCTGCTGTTTCTCCACATTAGCCCATTGGTAGTCCATTCCCATTTCCTGTCAAAACATCTCTCTGGTGCTCTCTGTTTCCGACTGCCCCCTCCGTAGGCTCTCTCAAAGAAAACAAACCGGGCCTACTCCTTGTGTCAGGGGTCCAGCCACAACAGCTAACACTGTCTGCAGCAGAGCAAAGGTGACCAAACACGCACTCGGCCCACAACCTACCACTCATTTTACACTTCCTGTGCACGCTGGAGTCCAGGATCTCCCCAGCTCACATGAGACCCCATCGCAAAGAGCTCCCTTGACTTATTTTCACCGGTCTAACTCTGAGTGAGGCTCCCACTGTTGGAGGCAGTACCTGTCAGTGAGTTTGATATTCTAGACATTGCATCGTCTCTGCCTGTCTGTCTTTGTGTCATCCCCCCCCTCTTGCATCGCCCCAAGGGAGGAGCCATCCCCACGGTCCTGTGCCAGCTGTTCAGTGGTCCAGCCTGCGTGCCGCTCGGCTGTGTGAGGCGGTGTGCACTGGAGCCTCAGGGCCCTGTCGCCACGCTGCCTGGCCCCCAGCCTGAGGGGCTGGCTGACAGGGGGTCTGGAGGGACTGGACAGTAGTAGCCCACCAGGGAGAAACCTGTGACAGCAAACTGAAGGGACCAGTGTGTCTGACTTTGTCTCCGTGCATGTATGTATGTGTGACGGACAGGTAATTTATGCATATTAATAACAGCATCAGTGTGATGTGTGAGTGTGATCCGGGAACACTACGACCTTTCTGGTCTGTGGAGTGAATTCCAACGACTGTGAAGCTGAGTTACTGGTACTGGTTTCATTATCATTTTTCAGTATATTAGGAAACATAAATCATATCGTGCAAGTTATATTAAACTCCAGATGACGATAGAAACATATTTTATGCTACAGTAACACTTTACTACAACTGGTGAGACCAAAATGTCAAATAAATCATCCTGGGTAAATAAAAACACTCTATGTAGTATCCTTTAATATGCATCCATTGGGATGTGTCGTACTTAATTATTATACACTCATAAATTTAGTCCCTAATTCTTTTGAGACCGCTTTAAATAAAAATGAACACGCTTCTTCAAAAATGCTTATAAATCCACTTAACTTAAATGTGTATTCATTCACCCCTGCATGTGTGCTATCAACTGCTGTTAAGACATATAGCGTGCAAATACATACTGTGAGTTGCATACTTGAACCCCTCACTAAAACGTCCCAGTTTTCTCTACTGGCCAAGTAACTTTATTGAAACTGTGGTATTTCAGGATAGAACAACATCTTTCCACTGGAGTCAAAGGAGGCAGCTGCACTGTAAAAAAAAAAGAGGTCAAGTCACAAACAACTGAGATTAAAGAAAAAACTAAAACCCAAGTGTCGAAAAGGTTGTTTTAAATGTAAAACTCTAATGACATAGAATAGAGAATTGAAGTTGGATCTCCAATTAGCAGGCCCTGCCCATCCTAAAGCCTCCAAAGATGGGACTCCAAGCAAAGGATAAAGTTAAAGGTGAGTCTGTAAGTGTTACTTTGCAGCTGCTTTGCCAACATCCTGTGCAGCTCTTTCCATAACTAGGCTCAAATGGAGGAAAATATGCACCTTCTCCACATTCTCTGTAAGCTGGATGATGGAGGAGGAGAGTGATCATTTTGCAGCCTTTTTCTCTCTTTGTTTTTTAAAAAATTCTGCTTACTGATGATTTGTCCCACCTAAAAACTCAGTTTCAGAGTAAAATATATCACACCAGGAGGAAAATTAGAGACTTAAATCCATTTTTACTGGAATATCATTATTTCTTGGCTTCATGACGGGATTGTTCACGCCAATCAAAGCACAGCCCCTCAGGATTGTCATCTTTAAAAAGACTTTCACACAAGTCATCTTTAAGTAAATGTGATGGAAAAGGTAACAGCAGCACAGGTACAGCATGCCAGGATCAACAGAGAGAGCTACAGTATGAGCTGCACTTTACAGCTAAAGGAAAATCTTACACTGGGAGTATGAGAAACAATCTCCTAAAATGACATTGTTGTCTCACACATAAAACTCTCAAGTGCATATATGATGACCTAACAGGGCGACTTGGCGGCAGTGCGTGAGTATGCATCTGGGAAAGGGGAGGAATTCGACCCCTGACACAGTCCAACAAATGTTGCTGCATTTATTCTTGGGCTGATAGTTTAATGTTCTTTTCCCAAAGACTTGCAGCTTCTATTTTCTTTTCAGTTGTCGCTGAAGAATGTGGAAGCCTGCGTTACCCACCATTAGCAGTACAAGGAGAAACTATCTGCCCTGCTGCAAGAACAGGTAGACAGCAGTAGAAAAAAAAAAAAGGAAAAAAAGAAGTGGTCCGCATCCTCATGTTTTTTCAAATTAGTCAAAGACAGGCAGGCACAAGCGAGTGGATGAACTAACAGATGGCTAGACTGCCTCACTGAGACACCACACCGGTTGAGACCAGACATTTACATAAAACAACAAATGATATCTGGATAGTTTATTGCCAAACCGTCCAGACAGTGTTAATCTGTCAAAAACTATAAAAACAGATCCGATCAGTTTTACAGCAAAATTGAGACTCTGTGTGCATGTGCGTCTGAACAATGCCACACTGCAAAATATTTTTTTCTTTTGCATAAAAAATAGGTTTGAGAATTAATATCAACATAAGTAATTAACAAATAATGCCTGCAATCATAAACATTCAAGCAGGGAATTTTGTAATTGAGCTGAAACTAAAGCTATCTACCACACATCGATTAGGACTGAGAAAAAAAACCTGCACTGACTAGTTGAAAACAAAGCTGTGGTACGTACACATAACTAGAACCAAGACTACAAACAGATCAATACAACCCACACAACCTAAGATTAAGAGTAATGGATTCCTCTTGTAGCATCTTAAGACAAGCCAACGCCCAGGACAACTAATCATTGTTCAAACAGTGAAATGATCAACTTTAACTGTTAAAAATAAAATGAAAACACAAAAAATTGTACATTCCAGATGAAGGTTTAGTTTTTCAGGTCAGCATTCAAAAATCAAAGCCTGATATGCAAGTGTATGTGAGTCTTTGTGAGCTCATTTTGAATCTCAGGGAGGGAAGAGCCATATTGACAAGATTGGAAAATTCCCATTGATTATTCTTCTTTTCTCTAAGCGCAGGCTTGTTAAAAAAGACCCCTCTTGGAAACACGATCAATTAGTGAGATAGTGCTTGCCATTGATCATACCTCCCCTCCCACCTCACAAGGCTCTTGCCTTACGATGGATCCCTCCACATACTCCTTATGACCAACTATTGATCTCAGCTTCTCAGGCAAATATAAAAGCACGCACTCGCCCTGAGCACTGACCCCTCCCATCCAAACCACGCCGTCTAATACTAATACTGACATCTGCTTGTCTCCATTGTAAAGCCATGGTTCACTCATAAATACAGGGGCCAGCTTTGGCCCAGAACCAATATAGTTTCTGAGAGGTCAGAGGTCAGCATGGCAATAATCCCACCATTAACAGATCTGCCTGGGTTCATACTGAGAACCTTAAAGAGTGGACGACCTTTACGGAGCGAAAGCAACTTGGACTGGAGAAAAACACAAGGATTATACATAGGGCTTATCATAATTTAATGTGATTGATATGTTAATTATTGATAGGGTCAAGTGATTTAAACTCAAAAGTATTAAACAGAAAAAAAAGTAGCAAATGATCAAATTTTGAGGAGCTGGAATCAGCAAATATGTTGCTTCTTTTAATGTTGATGCATGACTTACGCAGTCAATTGATTATAAAAAGGCAATTCATAAGTATCACAGCCAAATATACAAATGTTATTCTTCGACAGAAAAGTAGCAGAAACATTAACTGTGTTTGAATTTAAAGAGTTAGCGAAGATTTATGGTGATGATGCCAGGAGGAATCAATCCATCTATCTATCTATTGATCACTCATCTAACCAAGTGAGTAGAGAAGCCGGTCCATCAGTCAAAGATAAGACACTCTCCAAACAGAGGAGTCACATCAGGCCTGTGAGTTTAACAGTTCACCGTTGTTAAGATTAGGCCATTGTAGAACTATTAGACACAGCAGGCGGTGGGGCGTCAGATGATTCTCCCACACAGCCAACTTAAGAGTCATCTCTTTGTCAACGACTGCCCTCGCCCTCTTCATCCTCAGCCTGTGGTGCCCGCAGTCCCTCCACCCTCCATCCCCTCACCCTTTACTATGGATCAGCTGTGATCTTCTCTCTCTCCCCTTTCACTCAAATCAGGATTAGGGAAAAGAGGAGGCGGGGGGGGGGGGGGGGGGGGCACCACCACCCGGAGAAGGGGG
>JAPZDY010000022.1:18755732-18771755 GCA_029783645.1 Ctenochaetus hawaiiensis | reverse complement strand
GATTTTTTTATCTATAGATACAGGTCAGGATGTGACCTGAATATTTACACCTTACGTCCTTTTTTTCCCGTTATATTTTAGGCAAGTAACCTTTGGGTGGCTGTCAGTGTGCACAGTGACATTTCATCCACTTGTTCAACAGTACATTTTTTGTTTAGTCACAGTGATGTTTTAATAAATATTAATGATCAATCTGACCAATAAATAATTGTTTAAAAGGTGAAGGCTTAAAGTTCAAACAGTTGTTAAGATATCAGACATTACTTCTATGTAAACTGATATCCATAGAGTGAGCTGGAAATTTTTATGATGTGTTATATAAAAGCATTGAATAATTAGTCTGATAACCAGATAATTAATGTTTCCTGGAAACCATTATTCGATTTTGTTTAAAACCAACACTGGTAAAATTAAACTATCACAAGAACACCAGGACATGTGCTTTCTTGGAAATAAATAAATAGCTACATTTGCAGCTAAGTGAAAACTGGACAGGAGCAAGAGGAACAGAAGCTGTGTATATAATATCTCAACATAACTTGATTATACTTTACTCAAAAAGCTCAAAACTCCCAATTATCCTTCAGGCCCTGTTGTATAATATGATCAAAAGCGCTGATTGTGAACACACCGTACATTTGTAGGTACCAGATGGGTACAATTAATGTCTACAAGGACCGGTTTACACTGGTTTTACCTCTAAGGGAGATAACTTTATTTATTTTTTTGAGAAGAACACAGGTTTAAAACTAAGAGAAGTATCCCTGGTTTTGGCTGTTCAATACTGTACTGCAAGAGATTTTAAATTACAACATTTAGCTCCCTGAGTTTTTTTTTTGCCACAAAAAAACAAACAAAAAAAATATGTTCGATGCACATGTTGAAGTTTATACATTGTGGTTTCAAAGTTTGTGACAAGTCAGTGGTCCACCAGGGCAGCTTATTGACATTTGTCCTGCTATTGTATGGGAAATCCTGCACATATTAGTCATTCCAGGAATTCATTGTGTGTCATGGTGACCGAGCACTTATCAAGGTGTTGAGCAAATAAACAAAGTTCGAATCAAAACCCAGTGTTGCATCAAAAAGCAGAGAGGTCTAACATTTATCAGATCTACAGTGAGGAGATATGACGTGGTCATTGTAATCTAACTGAAGCCAGTAGTCAGTCACAGTGAAGGTAACATAACCCTAACAGTTATTGCTGATTTACTTCTATTATGATTTTGATAGTGTGGATACAGAGATTATTATGATATATATATCATTATTATTGTGTGCCATAAGGAATAAATAGTATTAATATCTTACACTGTGTAACAATGAGAATTCTGCATGCATAGTGGCTCATATCACCGGAGGTATAACTGATTAGGTTAAAAAAGTCAACATTTGCCTTCAACAAACACACGCTTTGTTATGTGTGTCTTGTTGGTTTAATACAAAAGAAGAAAAAAAAAATTAGATGTCACAATTTGGGATTTTAGATGAAAAATCCAGCCTAAAATATATAAACAAAACAAAACAAAGTCTTGACACTTTTAACATTTTGCAACTAGTATTGTTAACCCATATTCAGAAAACAGCAAAGTCATTTTACAATGTGACTTAGGCTTTTAGTGTTTAGTGTCACTAAACCAAGCAACTCAATCCCTGACCAGTGTTGCATCAGAGTGGTAGAGTGTCAGCATGAATTTGCAGGGTGGACACTTTCTTTTCAAAGGGCAAAAGCATGATGCAAGATGCACCTGCTGTTGCTTTCTGCAGGATGTGTTGTTACGTTTTTCACCCATATTTATTCAAAAAGCCAAAAATAGCGAGCAACTTCCACCTTTAACAAAAGTAAATCACAGAGAGAAGGTTGTTTGCTCAAAGATGAATGATAACAGACTGTAGGTCCAATCATAATTATAATCACTGAATTAAGTCACATATTTTACCGAAGTGAGGATGATGCAGGGACCATACCACTGAAGCATCAGTTACCATTTTTGTTATAATAGTAATATTATTTGCGCTAATTTGTGTGGAGGCTTTAGCAGCTCGGACTGCAATTCCTTAGGAAAGGACAATAATTTTTAAGGCCATCATTGTATTATAAGCCTCAAACCTCAAACCCCAAACACACACACACATGAAAACACACAAAAACATGCACACAAACAGAAGAAGAATCTTGATCACTCTAGTATGTCATGTTTTTTTACTATCTCTGATATAGGAGTGTGATGATTAAAATGACAAATAAGAAAGAAATCTTGATGAATGACGAATGAATAACACGGTCCTCTTAAATCATTTCCGCGTCTCTCAAATATCCCTTTGTCATAGTTGGTGGCAGCAAAACACTTTAGTGCTGGTGGGTGTGTCTTGCCATAAAATGGAAACATTATAAATCATAATTTTGTTTTTTACACAGTCATGGTTATAAGCTCGTTCTCCAACTCCCTAAACGTGTATCTTGAGTGTAATACTCTACCAAAAAAGGACAAAACAAAGTTAATGATGAACAATACTGATAATATTCTTTATAATTTTCTAGAGATATCAGGATGATATCATAATCATGAATTCTTCAGGTCACAATAATCATGTAGTACAAATCTGATATCAAGACAGCCCTATTCTGATACATAAAACTATACTAAATAACAATAGATTATCCATTAATTACCCATTTTTCAAGCAATGAAAATAAGTATGAAAAGACTCAGGAAATAGACAGACAGCACATTGTGAAGGGGAGTATGTTATTTCTTTGGACAGTGTTGCACCAGCTTTTGGGTTTGAGAACAAAGCAAGCAACCCCTAAAAAAACCGTCTTGCCTCACTACTGAAATGATTTCACACAGATAAAACCATTTTCACCATTTTCCATCTCACAAGCTTGCTATATTTTTTTTGTAAATTTCATTCACAAATACTCGTAGACTAAACAATCTACACCTCAGACAATAAAAGCAACATTTGATTTGATTTTGCTCAAATGAAAACTGGAGAAATCCAACTCTCTCTTCATAGTTTCCGATAGAAAAAGAAAATAATTGTTATTCTGTTATGTCATCTTGACATTTCCATTGAAATAATGCTCCCTCACTGGCCAGCAGAATTCAGGCTCATTTAACAGTTAAATAAGAAAATAAATACATAATTTAATTAAAATAATCTTTGTGGCATAGATTGTCTCCTCTTTTGTGTTCTCATACTTAATACATACATACTTAATATTTGTCCTTTACATACATATTTCTTCGTTTTTAGCCACATCATACAAAGCAATAACATTCTATAGACAGAGCATTTTTTCATTAACATTTCACAATAGATAGTCAAAGTTCATGACTGCAGAACAGTTCATACTTATCTAAATTACCTAGAGGTGGACAAAGTCATACAATCTTTAACATTTTTCGGCATATTACTCTACACAAAGATCCAATATATTCTTCATTTTAAAACCAAGAAAATACATGAATGCACCAAGAAATGATTCAAACAATTTCAGAGTTATACAAGCATAATTGTCCTGCATTTTCTTCATCTAACATTTATACTTAAGTTAAATTTTTATACTGTCTTTACCATATTTTTCTAACATTTTTCACAGCCACGATTATAACAAAGAGGAGTCAAAAACAGCACTTTACGGCACAAAAGTCACAGTACCGGAATGTACAGTATGTCCAGCAGCAAACCATGCAAACACAGTCACTCCCCATTCACTGCCACAGCTAGCTACACACACACAGACACGCGCACACACACACACTGCTGCTCCACCACCCAAAACACACACATGCTCATGTCCATAAAAACACATACACACAAAAACTGATTACAGACATACACGCTGAGGTTACAGCTACAACAGTATACACTGTCCTACGCTAACAGCCCAAGAGTACAGAGTGTCTAAGATGGTGCATCAGAGGTCACAAGGTAACAATGCAACACGAGTGTTGTGACTACAGTCGCTGTCAGCTAGTCACAAGGATCAGTAAGGGAGGATCAGAGCGAGAGAAATCACAAACACAAACAGAGGGACGGTGAACTCAAAAAAAGCAAAAGAAACAAGTTAAATTCAGAAAAAGAAAAAAATCTGCAGGACCATTTGGTTTATTTCAAATATCACGCAGCACTGTGATATTTGAAATAGTGGAACATGTTAGCTTTGTATTATGCCACTAACAGGATAATGCAAAGCCCTATAGAAGCTCTACACAGTAGAGTTCCTGCTCACATTTGTCAGAGATATTTAGATCAATTACCAGTAAGAGCTTGACTTGCTTCAGTGTTAAAAGTCATGCACAAAAAGAAGTTTTGAGTAATACATATATAAAAAATGAATATGTATTAAAAATGAAATATATAAACGAATGATTTCAGTATATCTGCAGCTGTGAAAAGTTATATATATGCCCATTACTTCACATAATCATATGTGTGTCAAAGCAATAGACTGACTGCATGTTTCCTGGGTGAGATATTGCTATAGTTGTTACCGCTGTAATTGGCCCAGCAGGGTAAGTAGCCAACAGTAACTGAACTGATTCTGGCAAGACAGCTATGCAGTGTCAGCTGACAGCTAGCCTCCCACACCCATCACATCCCACTGCACTAATTTGGCGGCCTATTTAAAGGCCTCTACGCTCATATTAACTCTGTTAGCTGACACATGCAGCACTGCTGCAGTGACTAGTGGTCGGACACTCGTGTCCACCTACTTTGGTTCTGATCTGTTTATGTGCATCCCGGGGGGACTTAATTCCCATTGGTGGATCATTTGAAATGCTACCTGCATGTTATGTATCATGTTGCTGTGTTATACTTGCTGAATTTCCAAAGCGGGGAATATCTGTAAGAATAAAACCATACCAACAAGTCAAACTGCATGGCTGTCTCCATTTGCAGATTTGCATAAACTGATAATGTGAGTGATCGTGTGCTTAGCTGGTGCTGCTTTTGTAGGATGTTTTGGAAAAAAATGGACTATTCACTGTGCTCCTATGATGCTCTATGATGGTCTAAGAGGACCTGTTTCATACTAGATACATGTTCCACAACAAAAGTTAACTAGTTATTTGTGTGTCTCATGACATACTTGTGGTCTTCAAGGTGTTTTTGATTGGTACATCAGTGCAGTTTCAAACCATTGTTGCAATCTAGGGGAGACGGTTTCTAAAAAGTATTAAGTAACATCTCTTTTAATCAACATGACCATAAATCCTTGAGTATTTCCTAATGCAAGGTGTCATCTCCCTGTACTGTCCACACCTGAGAACGGACAAAGATAGAAGAAACACAGGACAAGGTGAAAGGTTTACAAATAAAAAAATACAATGTGTACACCTTAATAGAATAACTCAAGGCAAAGTAAGGCCTTCCGGACAAGCCAGATGGCTGTTCCTGAAAAGGATGGCATCAGAAACTGTATATTTTCATTACAGAAAACATACAGAGTGGTGGATGTATTCAATAAAAGACACAACAGTTGGCTATGTGACCTGTGACAGCAGCAGGACTTGACTGTGCATCACAGCCCTGAGTCCCCTGTGTCTTTTTATTTCTCCTCAGAAGCAGAAACCTGGCTGCTGCTGCCCTCTGCTGGGTGTCCTGTGGACTCACTCTCAGCCGCTGTGGTGGTGCGGCTTGGAGACTTATCAGTAAAGTTGAGCGCTTTTATTTTTGCCTTCGCAGGGCTGCTGGAGCGGCTGCGGCTGTGGCTCCTGCTGCTATGGCCGTGGTGCTTGCTCTTGCGCGGACTGGAGCTGCGTGACCTCGTCTTCATGAGGACAACAGTGCTGTCATCTTCCGAGCTGAAGTCAGAGCTGTCCGATGAACTGTTGTCATGACCTGAAGTGGGAAGCTGGATCTGAGGAAAGATAAAAAAAGGGGATTAGTGTGGGATGAAGGAGGCACAATATGGAAAAAGAGCAGTAAAATGTTGTTAATGGAAGATGCAACTCCAGCAGTGATAGCAGACAAAAGATGTGTCTTATCCTTCCAAAAGATGATTGATTTGACTGTTATAACCATAAGAAAGCAGTCCCAGAGTCATGATTACCTGAAAAGGCTCTGTTACACCCACGATGGTGCTCATGTTGTTGCTATAGTAACCCAAGATAAAGTCCCCTGAGCCTTTAGGCAATTCCTCCTCTGTAAAGGTTACCTGGAAAACAGTTAGTCAGACAAACCGCTAAATGTGAAAGAAAATGAGCTCTTAAGAGAATTCAGGACACATCACGATTACCTGATGTTCTTGTCGATGAAAATCAGCTTCCTCTTGCTTGGCCCACACATATCCCACATAGTCCTTATGGTGTTTGAAGCCCACCTAAGGGTGAGGAAGCACAATCACAGACATTTAACTACTTGATTTAATTAGGTAGTGCTTTGAAATATTTGTTATGCTTCTCCTGACATGGATTCTCAAAATGCTAAAACTTATTTAAAATATAAAGATATGATTGATTTTACCTTGTACAGTCCGATCCAATCCCAGGAGCTGCGAGAGAAGTTGGGCGCCAATTTAAATTTTGCTGTGGCATCAGTGACACTGTTCCACTCATCCTCCACTATGAGTGTGACCAGGGGAACATCCACCTTGTATGGGAACTACAGAGAACATTCTTTCATGAATATTTATGCAGAATAAAGATTCTGTAAGGCTTTTAAGATAACCTCAAAAACAAAATATCCTACAAGAGGCCTCTCAATGTAAACCATGAAAACAATGAAAACAAATGGCAGAGTTAGTGACAGGAGACAAGATGAAACGCACCCTTACCTTGATTGAAATACGGATTTCACTGAGTTTGAGCATTGTTAAAAACATCAATAAACAACCAAACAAACATGATAGAAAAGACATAACTATTACTTGTTAATGTGGAAATGTTATATGTAATATATTTAAATGGGTCCCAACCAAAATGTGGCACAGCTGCAATTGTCAAAAACTGTTAAGTATTAACAAATAAGCACCAAATGGACAGTCATATGCCCAGTAACATGTAGATGATACTTCATATGTGAGAAAGTATTTTTTGTTATCTAAGTTGTGACTTTTGTCATGTTTAGCATGTGTTTTACTCAGGCAAGGTGCTTGTCCATAAGCTTGAATTTGAACATGAGAAATTGTTGTTTGATCCTTAAATAAATTTTTTTTTTAAGTACTGTTTTTGATTGGCACTGAAACTAAATATCATGTTATCTCCACTATTTGAAAACTGCAAAGATGCACACACTAGGTGGTTTCATCTTTAAAATGTACCCTGATGTGTCTCACCTGCAGGGTAAAGATGGAGGCGACGGGTTTGTGGTCACTGACAGTGTATTCCATGTGACTTCTGTAGTAGTGCTGTGTCACTTTGATACCACTGGTCAGCCCTGAAATGGAGCCACGCTTCCCTGCACTGGCAGGTGCAGTTGCCCTCAGGCGCCAAAGGATGCGGTCGGTCCAAGCAGGTTTACGCTTCTTCCCACTGGATGAGGGACAGAAAGAGAAGGATGGAGATGAGAGAGAAGAGAAAAAATTATCATCTTGTTCAAAATCAGTACATGGAGAAAAAAGAGGCACTTTAATGTTCCCCCCAGGGTAGTGAGGACCTTTCAGAGTGGAGAGTAGATGTATTACCAGGCAAGGCTCTGTAATATCTGGTCAGTGGCCTAGAATTTGTTACCCCTGGTATCACCCACCTCGTGTCATAGGTATCTGTTCCAACGTCAAACTTGTAGGTCGGGGGGAATTTAAGAGGTCCCTCCTGAAAACCCTCCAACACTGTCTCACTGTCTTTGGCCATATTGAGCTGTAACAGGGAGAAATGGCGGACATCACTGACAGAGAATATCTGTTTGAAATTCGACATAAGGCTCCTCAAGAAAGATTCCATGTTTCTCTATTGCCCTCTAGTGGCATTACTTACACACTGCATAGTCCACTAGACAAAATAAAGACATTTTATAATATCTTTACTGATGTCTCAATAAAATTTCAGCTTTGTGATGTGAAGTACAGATTTAAGAATGAACAACATTTTGGAAAACAATAATAGACAAGATTTCAATACATCAACTATTTTTGTTCTTTATAGTCAGAAAAACTCAATTAATTATTAACCTGATCAACTATTATAAATATGGAGGAGCCACATGCAGAGAAATTAAATTTATTTCCTGTCTACAGTTTTTAGAGAATCTTTGTTTTTTTACCTGATCCTTTTCCCACAACATTGCAAATTTGTTGTTATCGATGGCTGATTTCACCACTTGCATATCCAAGTCATCAATGCGGAAATTAAGATCCCCGAACCAGAACACCACACTGAAAAGAGAGTAATTTCATTAATTCATAATTCAAAACAGTGTGAAACCAGATAAGTGGTTTTGCAATGCTGATTGCGAAATTACTGTGACACCATTTCCTTAATAATACATGAATATAAAGAAAACAAGTCCAGGCAAGGATTGCCATGACTATGTCAGCAAAGGTTTTCATCAGTTTTTTCTTACTGCTTATCAGACTGATACATAGATATGTGTGTATTTTTGTGTGTATGCTGGTATTTCTGTTCTGACTTACTCATGGTCGAGAACCCCGGTGGCAGATTGACCCTCGAACTGCTGCTGCTGCAGGATGCTCTCAAAGTCCTCCATGCGCTGATCTGAGTTTTCCATATGAGCCGGCAGGTGGCAGTTGAGGAAGCAGATGGTGTGGCCGAATACGGACATGCGTGCGCTCACACCACCTTTATTCCCCTGTTACACCAACAAACAGAGGAGAAATTAAGATATTCAAGAGAGAAACATAAAGAAAGAGGAGGCTTTTGGTTTTATCTCATTGTTTCTCGAACAGCAAAATTAAATTAGTGATAGAAAAGTGCCAATACACACTAATTGGCATATCAGGTTTCACACTGTCTGTGCCACAGACAAACAGGAAGTTTATTCATTAAGGACCAGTAAGGAATGCCATCAATACTTAATGCTAAAAGTATAATGCACAGTTGGAGGACAGCATGAGTCGGCAGATTCCTCCCTGCTGCTCTTCCAACTGCTCTGACCCCCAAAGATATTTCAGGATAAAACCTGCAGAATGTGCAGACGCCTCAATTCTTACAGAGAGGGTTTCATGTAAAACTGAGCACTACATAACTTTTTCTGCAATGTTTTAAGAGCCCTCAGTGATCAAGACAGTAGGCAGACATATGCTATGATCTTAGAACTCTATTGCAAAAACCATCATGTTTTGCTTGTTTTTAAATAGAATTGGTGCTTTTAAACAGAATCCCTGTACAGTTATGTCTAATTTTAATATCGGCTAATATACAAAAAAAATTAAAAATGAGAATACCTCTAAAGTTAAGTTTGGCTCTGGTTCATTTTTAGTATGCTTGGCTTTCTAAGCATTAATAACTGCTGACTGTGTGATACCAGCATCTGTATCTTTATTCTCATAAAACCAAGAGCAGCATTTGACTAACAAGCGCCAGAATCTGATAATATGGTTGGTGTGCAGTTGCTAAAGCCTTCCATGTATTTCATTTGCATTAGATTACAGACATCTGATTGTCATATGAAATGACCACAACGTCCTCACCAGATCTGCAAAAGAGAGCAGTCTGCACTGTTTTCAAACCGAGCTGCAGAGGAATGCAGAAATGGTGGTTAAAAATGAGTGTCTATCAGATTTCTGTCGGGATATCAGTGACAGTCATGCAAGCTTAAAACTAATCAGTAAGATGGTGTCTTATGCACAGCTTGAGTCCCATGTGAGGAGTTTAACACACAGTGCTGATCACAGAGTGGTGTCAGTAGCCATCTCACCCAGTAGCCCCCCAGGCCAGTGCGGGTGGTTTCAGTCTGGACTCCGCGGAGGAAAGGCAGATGGAAATACTTGGCAAAGACCAGCAACAGACACCCTTGCATCCGTTGGGAGGTCACCTGAGGGACAGACAGGTGAGGAGACAGACAAGAGGACCAAATAAGATAACAACAGCAGACACACAACAAGAGTTATGAGAAAGTGCTTTGCATAATTCTAACTGTGGAACCATAGAAATATCTTTTTAACTTCCACAGAAAATTTCAATAAACAAATTCTCTTAGCTGTGTGTCCATTTATGCTGCCCCACTTCACTTTTCCCTTCGCTCCTCTCTCACTCTCCCTGCTCTTTCTACCGCCTTGCATTTCCATTTCGCCCTGCAGGAGCCTGTGGCCCAGCTCTCCCACTACTTTACACCAAACACTGCACATTAAGGAGGCCATAGCTTGCGGTCTCCCCTCGCAGTGGCTACAAACCACTTTGTAGAGCAAACGTGACATCCACACTGCAGGCACTTGATGGCCAGACCTATTTCTTTCTTCAAACCCCACTACAATCATCTCAAGCCCTTTATTCTCTGTATACATAATGATATGCAGATTTTGACATTTTTGCGCCACTAATGTAAGAAATAGAAGTGTGCATAATTTTGTACCGTACAAAAGGGGCAGGAATATGACACTTGCATTTGTTAAATGGAACAAGACAAGGTGTTTGCATGCTATGTCGAGCTCCACACCAGATATTTCTGTTCATCCCTCCCTCTCCCTCTCTCCAGTGGTCCACACATCCCAACCCCCCAACTGCAGGCCAAAGAAGCATAATCACACCCCGCCCAGATAGCCCTGAGGGCAGTAATGGAAGCCCACATCTCCACGTGACACGAGACCCACTCGCTTGTGTATTAACTGGCTTTTTAAACAACTTTGTTGCATAATAGATTCTACTGAACTGTAAAGTGGACCGACTTATTTGTGGTATGTGTGCGGACACAGATGCTGAGAGTTTGCGTGTTTGTGTGCGTTTATGTGTGTGCTTGTTTGTGTGTGTATGCATGTGTAAAGTCTAAGAGAACACACCTTTGCCTGCACATTCTTTGTTTGAAAAGCATTTCTTATCAACATCAGTGAACATTTAAAGAGCTCCTGAAGGCTGCCATGCTACATTTAAGCTAAGAACGGAAAAGACATTTAATCCCAAAGACAAGTGTGTTTGTGTGTGTGAAAAAGAGGCTCAGTGAGGAAGAGAGAGGGTGAGAAAGTGAAAGAAAGAGAGAGGGAAAGAGAGAGTGTGTGTGTGCATCAGTGTATGTTCGACCTTGTTCACCACACACATGACTGAAGAAATGAGCTGTGAGTAACAAGTGTGATGTTAGCAGGGCAGCCTCTGGAAGAGCTTCGGTGCAGAAAAGGCCTCAGTCATTTCAGTCTCTAACTGATGACCAGAAGCATCAACATCATCTTCCACTGTTCATAACATCATATAAGGACATCTTCTGATGGATTTTATGAAAAAAACCTTACAGATTGTTTCATAGGCATTAGGCTTGACAGGTATCAAGATACTGCAGTAATCCAGGGTGTTAAGCAGTCCAAAAGGTGTGCGTTTCAGTACCATTCTAAAAATACAGGCGCTCCGCTTTCTATCAAGCCTGTCTGGAGAAGCTGTGTTGAGTTGATGTATTGAAATTCATAGCAGATGCTGCTAGAGGTCGGTCTCTACCGACAAAACAGGCAGCTGGGCTAAAGGATAGTAACCCTAATATTCCCCTGTTCCAGAATATTTAGGGTTCAGTTTGAATGACAAAAGGTGAGTCAGTGACACAAACAAAACTGTGTCCACCTCAGAAACAAGTCAACGTTCCTAGGTACTCCAGCAAATATCATTATTTCATTAAAAAGGAGGGGTTATTGCTAATCTATGTATTATTCTATTGGACAGAAGTATCAAAACAAGCAATGCTCGTCAAAGTGGGCTGAATGCATTTAAGACACTCAAGTTAGACAATGTCATAAATGCTACAATGACTTCTATCACCAAATGCACAGCTTTTTCATTATTGTACACAAATATATGAATAAAAAGCTGTGGTAGGTCTTCCATTTAACTCAGCCTTTAATAAAAAAACATGTCTGTTATTGTAGTTTCTATAAATATCATAAGACCCCAACACTCATCTTATTTTGTTGTAAAACTAATTTAACAACCTCACAATATTTAAAATGCACATTTAGCTGCTTCATAGTATGATAAATAAAATGCTTGGTCAACACATTTTGAGAAAAGGTCAATCCAATAAATCACAACGCATTCAAAAAAAAAAATGTTGCAGCACATTCAATAATAGAGTGGCATGTCAGAGATTAGGGCCTGAAAAATAGTCTTTGCTAATTTGTGCTTCTAAATTGTAGCTTACTCAAACAGAAATGATAGTGACAATCAGCAACTGCGGGGTGAATAGCCAGGAAAAAAACATCTTGTCGGCTCTGTGCTTCTGCAGTCGAGGGCTGAGTGAGAGAGCTTTTGTGTGCCCACAGCAGTTACAGTTCGAACCTTCCCATGAGTCTTGGTTAGTCTCGGAGAGGAAAGAACTGATGGACTGTCTCGTTACTGCGTGTCTGTCCACCGTTTTCCTACTGACATCATTATGTCCATCTAACACATCCTTCTAGCATGTTTACAGCTTTAATATCTACAACATACAGTGCACAAAAAGGTCACTGGGGGCTGCTTTTAACGAGGTTTAAACTAACGTTGCAGACCATGACATAGCTGGAGGACAGCATCAGTCTCACTGTCAGAGGCCCATCAACAATGACAACGACATGATCCAAAAATAAAACAGCATCCTGGGAGACATTTGTCTACTTCTTTCAGCCCAACAGCTGATTCACGCTCTCTCCATGTCAACAGAACCAAGACGCAGTCAGACGAACACCAACCACAGCTTAAGTTTGTGCCCTAACAGATATAAAACATAGAACATACCAACACACTAGACAGTTGTTTAGAAAGAAGCTTTTGTTTATTTTTAAATAAATATTTTAACCTCCTCATGTATATTTTACCTTATTTGATATATAGCATTTAATATATATTAGGAAGTATTTGCTGCATCCCATTCACTATGTGCGTTGCATAAAACCTGTTATATTTCATAGTGTACTGACTTTCAACACTGGGTATGTGAAGGCATTATGAAATAAAAAGAAAGGAAATAAGGGGCAGATATTCAGACATAAATGCACACAGAGAGAAACCAAGAGACAGTGAGAGCTTGACTGTGCATTATGAGCCTGGTAGACGGCGGAAGATGGCAGATACGCTGACATTACACGCCTGTTATAAATTATCAACCCATCCGTTGCTGGGGGAACAAAATGAGCAGAAACAGCAGAGAAGGAAGAGCAGGAAGCAGAGATCTCATCAGCAATCGTGTAATGCGTACAGTGTGATTTTGAGCAGGGTGTCTGAGCATTTTACTATAAAAGTGTGTATATGTGTTGATTGTAAAAAGCCATTACTGACCAGCACATAACCAAAGGGGCTGAGTCTCTCCATGCAAACCTCGCTCCACTGGTCTGTGAAGAGGACATCTTTCAGCCTTTTGTTAATCATAGAGTTCACTTCCTGCAGCCTTGAAGATAAATGAGACACAACAACACGCAGGGGTCAACAGCAGGCATGAGTGGGAGCTTTGATGGCATGACAGTGGATTATTAAATGGTAGAAATTCATAGCCATAAGGGGAGAGTCATCACTCTGGTTCAGAACAGATCCTCACTGCTCATTAGTGGTATTGTCTGCAGTGTCAATGTGGGACGAGTGAACATTAAATGGACACTTTAGCTTTTATGTGCAAGAAACTGGATGATTGCTGCACCACAAAACACTCACCCAATAATGTACATGTCTGTGTTACCATCACCCACGTTCAGCCCCAGCAAGGCAGTGATGTCATCAGGTGGCGTGGCCGAACCCACATTCCAAGTAATGATGTGGACCCTGTTGGAAAAGGGTGTTATGTAATATCTCTTATACACATTCCACACCTCTGTAAGATGGCATGCAAAGTCTGACCGGGACAGCAGAACCCTTGTATTAATATTTATCAATGTATCATATCTGTCCTGATAACACAGACATAGTCCCCTCTTTCAAATTCTCAACTCAACATAACTCAACATTTATGTGGGTGCTGTACATTAATTGACTTAAGGTATTGCTCATTAGATATTTAGTACAATATGTTAACCAGCCAAATGGCTTAGGTTAGGGGTCATGAAGTGCCCATATTACTGTTGTTTCAAGGCGCTTGAGTTGTGGCTCTTAAGAAAATTGCAGAAATGTATTTTTAGAAAAGCAGTGAGCTCACTATGCTTACAGTGTTACACAGACGTCTCAGAGCAACAGCATGTAAGCACAGCGGTCACTGATAAAATTAACAAAGCATACATGTTTTTCAGTTTCAAAGTTTTAAATTGATTTAATGATTCAAATCAAAGTTAAATTGAGTTAATAAGCTGCAGCTGTTTTTTTTCTGTGCTACGACGCATCTGTTCCTTGGAGAACAAAACCTAGGTGTTGTTTTTGCTAAAATATGTTAGACAGCTTGCATTAATTACAGTCAGTGATTCACACACAGCCAAGGAGTGGTTACACACACCCATATAAAAAGAGGAAATGTGGAGAGGGAAACGAATGCTTCACAGGACAATAATATACAAACATGTCACCCTAAGATCAGCACAATTAGCAAAAATCATCACAATTTGGTGGCAGGTTTACTATTGCCCTATTCCCCTACAGTGTTGACAGTCAGTGTGTATAAATAAATGCTGTATGTGTGAGGCTTATCTCTCTGAGCTGCCTGGGAATGAAATGCAGTGCAGAAGCGTGCTGAGACACGAATGTCAGGACACAGATCAGGAAACTTGCCTGAAGTCCTCCACCGTCTGGGGCTGAGTGTCAGCTGTGCCTGCTACAGAGAGGGCTCTCTGTGCATGAGGGTTCAGGTGAGGAGGCACAGGCTTGCTGGCAGGTGGGTGGGGGACTGAGGCAGCCCTTACTGGGTGGTGCCCTGGACCTTTAGGACCAGCCTTAACGCCAGGTCCAATGCGCTCTCCCATGGGTTTGCTTGCTGCAGGGCGAGAGGGTTTGGGACGACTAGGCACGGAGCCATCAGGCACGCTCTCTTCCTGGTCAGCCTCTGGAGCAGGTTCAGCTTTGGGCTCAGCTTTGGGTTCAGAAATGTCGACGGAGGTTTCTACTCTGTTGCTTCTCTGGGGCCGTCGAGGCCTCGAAGGAGCTGCAGGCTGAGCAGCAGTGGAATCAGTGGCGGGAGCTGGTGTGTCTGATGGAGCTGTTGTTAAAGCTTCTGCTGCTGTGTTTGGGTTGTCTTCTTGCGTCTGGCTTTGGCTCTGATTATCTTGGTCCATTTCTTAAGATTTCTGCGACAAAGAAAATAACAACAGTGTTTCCATTTTATAAGACCAAAGCACAGTTCATGAGATCATCAAATTATGATATGATGTGATAAGGAAATTAATTAAAAAAGGAGCTGGGAGAAATTGAGAGACTTTCTACAAGTGAAGCACTAACGTGCAGCTTCTTTCAAAAATGACAAGTCAATTCAGCTGATGAGTCATGAGACCCTATTGACCCAGCAAGATGACGGAGTGAGTCATCCAGGCTCCCACCATCGTGACTCTTCAATTACCTGCCTTCTCATGGCCTTAAAACACAGATGAATACACATATTGACAGGATGAAACCTACAAAAAAACAAACAGCCGGGGAGGTGAAAAGAGAGGAAGAGATGTTTTCTCTACTGTCCCAACCTCCAAGAGCTTTTGGATAGAAGACTGGGATAAATAAAAAAATAAAAATAAAGCCTGGACACAGTTTATCATGCTCTCTACTCGTGCCTAAGCTGCCTGCCAGTCCTCCAGTAACCAGGGAGATGCTCAGTCAGTCCATATCAGCTCAGAGCACCTGCCACACACTAACACGAGGAACCGCTGCATGTTCCAGCACAGCAAAAGTCAACAGCACGGAATAAACAACAACAACAACACAGAGAGAGAAGGAGCTGCAGTGGGATCAGACGGACACAGAGAAATGAAGGATGATTTTAAACCTTTATATTTAATAACCAATCCATTCAATTATGTAGTGAGAAAAATATCTGGTTTGCTTT
>JAPZDY010000022.1:18711462-18755632 GCA_029783645.1 Ctenochaetus hawaiiensis | reverse complement strand
AAATTCTTTTTAAAAATTCATATTTAAATGCAAACTACTTGAAGCATTTATACATCAGAGGCAACTCCTTCAATGAACTACTGAAAAAAAAAACAAGTAATTACGATGATAGTCATCATGGTCGATGACAAAAGGGGACTACTTACAGAAATTCAAACTTCCAAAGAGAATTATGAGCTTATAACTGAAGGAAAACCAGAAAAAAAGATATTAGGCACACTGCTCATAAATCACCTAAACCGACTCTTAAAAAACAGCAAGAAAATATTTCTCAGATGTTATATCCCTAAAACAATCAAAAAGTCAAATAAACCAGGACATAGTCTTGTGCTTGTGGACATATTTGAGCTTAAAAGAGCTGATTTGAGCACAACTGTGTGGCAGCTCGACCCAGATCCATCATTCAGCAGTGCCGGAAGTCAAACACGTGAGAAAAGGTCCAAAGAATGTCCGTGTTATATCTTTTATGGTGGTGAAAGAGCTTCTAACCTCACATTATCATCTGCCAAACTGGAGCAGACATTAATCATATTCTCTACATGGCTGAAATGATGTTCTGTACATTAGGGACGTAATTTTGTCCGGTGGGGGGGAGTGGGCTGTCTGCTTGGGGACAGCGAAACAACAGAGCTCTCTCAAAATTATTCACATGACCTTGAAGAGACGGAGGCCATGACTTTCATGCAGACGGGGCAGAGCTGCCTCTGTACTCAACATGTGCCCAGAGACATGGAGACATGCTGGTCTTTCAGTCCACCAATAACCTGGTGCCTGGCTGGGCATAATGCATTCCTATGGTATTCGGGGAGTGTGGAAGAGGTTGGAGGGGCGATTGGGCACACGTGGGAGTGGGTGGGTGCAAAACGAGCCAAGGAAAGGAAGAGGGGGAGCCGAGCGAGACAGCCCATTCAGTCACAAACACTGTGTCTCTTTGCAGAATGTCTCTAAATTGATCCTCTCACACTTCCCTCTGGCACTGTCTATTTTTCCAAGCTTTAATCCGCCTTCTCTCTCTCTTATCATCCCATTTCTCTAATCCTTTCTTTCTCCCTATCGTCTCCCACACTTCAGTCTCACCCTCCTTCAATGCATGGGCATTGAATCGCTCACCCCACCAATTTAGTTTTCCCCATCCTGCATTTTTCTCCTCACGTCAGGCTGGGTGCCTACACTGTTCCTGACCTAAAATGTTCCCATTCCTTTGCTTTCTTATTTCCCGTCTGCTCTGAGGTGACACTTGTGCTCCTCCAGCGACATGCTCTGTATTGTTTCCTTCAGCCAACCACCTCACAGTCACTATCAATGACGTCAACGTGCAATAGACCCAGCGGCAGCCGTCGTAACAGCTGGACATAGATCATAATCAGCGGTAATGTGCATCTGTGCATGCGGGAACATGGGAAAAAATGGAGAAGGAGAGGGAAGGTGACCATCAGAATGAGAGCATGTTAAAACCATGTGTGAGTTTTGGTACAAAAATAGCTGAGAATAGGGACATGTTGAAGGTGATGATGGAAGAAGGAAATGTTGAAATGTGAGTTAGGGACACTGATTAAGGTGGAAGTAGCAGATATATAGAAGCTTTTCCATTTGTATTCAGAAAAGCAATTTTCTATATTTTTCTGCATGCCAAAATCTAAACACATACAAAGTTCATCTTTCTAACACAAAAAAACTTCCCTTTAATTAAATATGACAGAGCAAGAGCCAAACATTTGCCTGTCTGGGAACAGTAATGACAGACTACCACTTCTTAATCCACTCACGTTCATGGTGGAGAGTGGAATGATTTGATAATAACAAATGTGTCATGGTGTTTACATGCACCCTCCTGAGGGGATGAGAGCTCAGAGAGGCAGGAAGGATGCAGAGCAACCCAAACAGCAAGCTCCATTCAGCCTTCTTGGCTCCTCTGATTGGATTGTTTGACAACATAGATGATGACTGTTTTGGGTGACTGAGGCAGTCAAATGTTCAGAGGCCATGTTTACCATCCTTCTTCTTTAATATAAAGAAAGTCATATGTATCCTCAAACTGAATTATCTTCTCGGCTCGGCTCTGCATGGTTGCATTGTGTTGACACAGTGACTCCAACCGTAATGTGGATCACATTTTTCCACCTCTTCAGTTTTTAATGTCGAAATTACAGCCAAGCAGAATGTTGGTGCTCTGGGCCTCCAGGGCCATATGCCCCTCTGACAGGGATACTAATGATGACCCCAACAGGAATGACACTGGCAGCTGCTGCCACAGCTGTAATAGGCTCCTCCAGGTCCTAGTGCCACTAAGTGTCACTCCCCTGTATCCAGGGGGCCTCATCTTTCTGATCAGGTCACAGCTAAGGCTGTAGGATGTCACAATAATTTGCTTACAGTCCAACAGTGAAGACAGGTGCTGACAAAACAAAGAATAATCTCTGCACTGTAAAATAATATTGTAAGTTTCGATGTCAGATTCTGTCAATTAGTGGGGAGATCAGCCAAATGGAAAAATTTACTTAGGCTTCATTCCGCTTAAAAAGATTCTCTGTGGTTATCAGATGCAAAAGCAGTATTTGGATTATCAAGAGCTTTACACGCAAAAATTTGCAAAATTGAGATAAACATTTTCATTTTCATCCAACATAATCTGTCTGCAACAGAACTAGAGAATCAGATATAATGACAAAGACTGATTAGGAACAATAAAAAAAACAATCTGTGCTTGGACTGGCAAGTAAACTAGGGCCAATGCATGTGCACTGATGGGTGCACGAGCAGGAAATCAAAAAAACTGCCTGCAGAGGAACTCATTACCCACATGTTCCTTTCTGCACAGCTATGGTTTTTGAACAAACATGAAGAAGAAATAAACGCACAAACAGACTTGCAAAAAGTTGCAACAGCTTCACAGTAAAGGAGTTGCTTTTCCAGTGACTTCTGACAAAACCTGTTAGGTGAGTCTCAAACAGTGCATTTGAACTAAAATTAAGTGTATGGTTCGGGAATTTAATGTTGCTACATATTTCACTTAAATCCTCGCTCAGTGCATTTGTCACATTACATTACTGCATGAGAAAGAAGAAAAACTGCAATGCAAAGCACAGAAATGATTTATGGGTAAAGCATATACAGTTTATGTGACACCATGTCAGTAGAGCATAATGACAAATTTATAACATAAGGTAGTTATCTGGCCAGGCATAAATATGCAAATAATGCCAGAGGACCCAAAGGACGTTTTTTTGACAGGATGTGTCACTTCATATCTGGTATACACTGTTATGTAAACACTATCACACAAGCTGTGTACTCTCAGGGTAGTGGACACTAACATTTGGCTCATGGTAGATGTTTATATTTATATACTGAGACAGAAATGACTGACGTCTCAGCTGGATGGGGACAGTGGCAGATACGGTGTCTGGCCTAATTAGACTCCTGCTTCAAGGGCAATTTTTCAGGCTAAAAAAATAGAATGAAGGTCATTTTAATTCAGTGTTTTGCCATCAGATATTATCTTAGACACACTGGTGCCTGAGAGTGCAAGCACTTGTGTGTGTAAGTGTCAGAGATTAGGGAGGAAAATATCACAGCCAGAATCTGTGTGTACACATTTCTAATGTGGGATTATGATTCACTAGCATGATCTCTATTAGTCAAAAAGTGGGAGTTTAATTGCTTAATCCCAATTACCGTGACTTAACGTTAAAAACACACACTTCGGCTAGTACCGCTGTAATAATATCCAAATATCCTCTGTAGCAGATTACATGGATTTCGTTACAGGTGATGTCAGGATAATTTAAAGGTAAACAACAATATTTTCTGTAATAGTGACTGGTATTTTGCTGTCACAGCCACTGGTGATTAACAGAAGCATGTTCTGTAACAACGCATGCCTGTAGCTGATTAGTCATCACCTTTACCTGTTTTGGCTCTTCTGTGTTGGAGGTTCTGACAGCTGATGGATCTTTAGGAAACCGTCTCTGTAGATGTAGAGATCGCTCAGTCCGGAGTCACGGTGGAAAATTCACAAGAATCTCTCTCTGTGAAGCATTAACCAAAAACACACTGAACTTTTATTTCCAGCCGCCTCTTTAATGAAACCATCGGCATCCCAACCCCTTCCTTCCTTCCTTCCGTCCTCAGCGGGCTGATGACGGTGAGCAGGTTGGTTTGGAGCGATGCTGCTGGCAGCAATTTTCTCCAGGCAGGCTACATCTCAGAAACACAAATGTCTCCTCCTGCGTTTAAAGACACAGGCTGCGGCAGCACGCGCACGCCTGTCTCCCGTTCCTTCCCCGTGCCCTTCAAATTAAAGCAGACGTCCCGGACGGCACGAGAGAGCGCTTCCGTAAACGAGCAGCCACTGCCTGCCAACGATGGTAATGATTACTGCTAAGACCGTCTCTGACGCTCACAGAACTACAGCACTTAGAGAGTAAAAATCGTGGCAATTACCCCTTCGTTTACACCAACAAAAATCACTTTCGTTTGCGAGCGAAACGGCAAGTTGCTCTCTCTGTTGTCTTCTCGTGCACCGACTCGGCAGTGGTTGCCTAGCGCGAGGTCGGACGCGAGACGAACGGAGACGAATCAACACTTAAGAGCGCAGATTTGAAAGAGCCGTTCTGTGTAGTTAAAGTCTATGACGTAATGCCACTGCCGCCTAGTGGTGAGTATGACTAAATGCGTGGTATAATTACCGAGCAGCAAAAAGGGTCGTTTGACCGAGCCTTCTAATTAAGTAGTATCTACAGTCTTTCTATTAGTAGTGATTTTTTGTTTAAAAAATTGTGAAAAAAAAATTTAATGGTAATTACCAGATTTAGTAGTAATAGTAAAGCATATTTATCGTGTATAATACACATGATAGTGTCTAAATGAAGACTTAACTAGTGCTAGCATAGAAATGCCCGCATTTTGACACAAGTTTGTTTCTAGGTAGCTAAAAAAAAGCCCTAAACTGAGCCAATGCATAGGATAATGTGTTGCCTTAGCCTGAGGCAACTTCATCAGTTTCCATGACCTCTTGATTGCCTGAGGCCTTTTTGAAATGAATGACTCAAAAACTGTATCCATGTGGGTCTCCTTTAAGGCCAAAGCTTTCGGTAAAAAACTTTGTACTAAATATGGTCAAAGATGGTTGCCTGAAACTACTCCAGTATACAGAAGTATATTTAATACTGCAGGATGTGTTAAGAGCTTTATGTACATACACAGACATACACACACAGCATACTTATGTAATAGCGCAGTGACTGTAACATTCTGTTTTTTTATGTTTTCCTAAACCACAATAGGCTAGTATGCTATTTCAAACACTGCTATATCATAAATAGTGACTGATTTCTTTGCATACTTAATGGTGCTTAAATCTAATGAACAGTATGAAGTGTAGCACATAATTGCATAAGTGCAACATCAGAAAAAAGCTGCAGTTTTAGGTCACATGCTATGTTGGCTACTATACCTAAACCTCAATTTTTGTCATCTTTTCTTTCTTTCAATAGTCCTATTCAAGTGTGACCCAGCAGTGCCATATGGCTTTCTCTTCTGTTTTTGTAACCTGTACATCACTGTTTTTTGTGCAGTAAATAGGTCAGTGTGTGTATTCTGACCTGTGGTTGTCCTACCTTTTCCTTGTTGCTTTCCTCATCACATCCCTTTATTGCTCCTCTGTCTGATGTTTTTTTTTTTTCTAACTCATTAAACCACATTTAGATCAAATGCTTGCTGGAAATGACTGTTTTGGAAATCTTCTTCTTCTAAAACAGTTCAATCTTGTTTCATGGACTAACATTTGGAAAATTAGGAAAATACCCCAATCAATCAGTTGGACACAACAATAAAAAAAGCCTGCAGCCTGCAGCCTGAACCACATGACATGATCCAGAAGCCCTGCAATAAACACTGTCTCTGCAAAGCTTATAATGCCTGGTTTGTTGTTTAAACTGATTTAGAGGTATTTAAAGTATTACTTCAATTTTATGGTGCTTTGTCAAGCTTGTGGTGTTGCATCACGTTGAAAATTGAAAGTCTAGAGTCTAGTTTGTGCTTTGCCACTGTTTTTGAGAATACTTGCTTCAAAGATAGTGACATAAACACTATTATTAATAAACCTAAACATTTTATTGCAGGTTTCCAAAATCTAAATTTGATGATTTACCAGAGTTTCTCAGAAACAAGTGTCTCATTATCCCCGAGATTTAATCAATTTACTGCATTTTTCCCAAATATAGGGACTTGTAGGTATGGAGTCAAATCTCTAAAACGGTAACATCTTTACCTCGGTATAACACTATTGTTTCTAATATTAACCAGTCAATATTCCATCTATTACTTGCAGTGGCATGAAATAAAGGCAGAAAATAAAGTAATGTTTTTTATTTAGCTCGTTTGTGGTTAAATTAATTGATCTCTTTCCTTTAGACAATTGCGAGATTATCCATAGGTTGCATGTCATATCTGTGGGATTAACTGTGTGTCTTGATGGGGATGTCACAGATAACCAATGAGCGCGCTCTCCACGCCTCCTTCTCTCTCTGTCGGCAGAAATATTTGACGTGGCACGAGGTCCGGACGTGACATCGCTGCACATCATCTCTCCTCCTCAGTCGTCTTACTTTATCTACAAACCTCTGCAGGCGCTGGTTCCGGAGCAGAGCCGAGTCCTGGTCCACTATCTGAACCAGGAGGAGAAATAATGTGGCTGGTCGTGTTGGCCAGTTTACTTCAGTTCGCCTCGGCCTACGATGTGGATCTGAAGAAACTGGACGGGCTCGCGAGAGCGAGGGTGGAGGTACAGTAACGCCGTAGCCCTCACAGCACAACGTTACATACGCAAAAGTAGACTGAATTATATATGCAGTAAAGGCGAGCCGAAACGGTGTGTACATTTTCCAAGTCTGATTTTGTTAGATGTGTGAATGGATGCGTTTTATACCTTAATTTGGGCGCATGCGTGAGTGCCTCTCCTTGGGGAGTCTCCATGCGTTTACAATGGGATATGGTTCCCGGTTAATAACACGGGCTGCATTTTATTAATTCCTATAACTACATAATGATACTTTCTACTTTCTACTTTTTTGAGGGTGGTAGCTAAGCTAACTGGAGGTTAGATTGTTGCACAAAAGTTTCTGTAACTCTACCCCTCTTTTTGTGAGTAACCATGCACTTTCCCCCAGGGTGTCACCAAATCCTCCACCCTGCCAGCATCACAGGAGACAAGCTTGTCATTTTTTTTATGCTATTGTTGTTATTGTTGTCACACCTGCTACTCAATGCCTGAGGCTCACATTTCTAGGCTAGGCATCCTTCCCAGGAGGCTAACCAAATCTGTGCTCTGCACAAAAGGTTCAGTGCTGCATCAACACCAAACATTACAGACACTCACTGAAGCATCTTCAGCAGGGAGTCCAACCCATGTCTGCAGCATGATAAAAACATTCAGACGTTTCAGTGCCTAAAATATGTCAGTCATTTCATTCCAAACCCAAGTGATGTCCCATTTAAAAGCTGCTTTTGACCATTCCCTGTATTTCATGTTCTCTTTCCAGACATGTGGTGGATGACAGCTGAACAGGCTCAGAGAGGTAAGTTACCTCCTGTTATGTAGACTGATCATTAGGAAGAAAATCAGACAACACGTTGAGCCTCGGTATCAGAGGCAGACTGAAGCCTTATCCCTGCCTCAGGGAGTTTTCTCACTGTGAGACATTTGACGTTTCACATCTCAGGTTTCACATAATCCCTCACAGATCTGTCACTAAAACCAGTGCAAAGTGAAAAACATTGATCCCCCCTCCTCTGTCTGCAGGTCAAAGCCTTTGTGGTCCAGGACATTCCTCTTTAGTATCCTTTAACTCAGGCACACCACTCTTTGTTGTTCTTACATATGTCCATTTATAATGTGCATGCAGTAAATATTCCAGTGTTTTTGTGCCAATCCTTGATCACTACCTCAGCCATAACCTGGTGATGAAGCATATTCCTGGGGCCGACCCTGAGCTTGTCCTCCTGAACCACTACTATGAAGAGCTGGATGTAAGTCTTTGTTTTTTTTTCACTGGCATTTATATTTGCATCACCCTCGTCTAATTTTCCTTGCAAAGAGTCGCCAACCGACAAATCCAGCAGACCAAACAGGCTGTACACTGAGATGCTTTAAGTATTCACCTGCAAGTCACCAACTATGTCTGCAGTATCGGGCATGAATTACTTGACCCTTTGTTTACACAAGATATGAAGTAGTGCAGCTTTAACTTTCAGTTTCATAATTAAAGCCCATCTAATTTTAAACCCATTGAAGTGTACTTTTTTGTTAAGCATTCATAGCACATAACTGCAACTTCCACAGTTCACCTCTCTTCCCTCTTAATTATCCAGTACAGGCAAAAATCATCTTTAATTTTAAATCCATCAATGCTGATCTCCCATTACATCCAAAATGTGTTAAAACAGCTCACAATCATATGCTTCTGCACTGAAAATCAATCATGGAAAAGTGCAGTTTTTCATGCATTAACATTAACAGTGACAGAAAAGGAATTTGCCCTGAAATGAGCTTGTAACCCGCGTGTGTATGTCCTCCACAGCGGATCGCCCTGTCTGACATGACCCGCTCCGAGATCAACGAGCTGCTGGGGAAACTTGGCTTCTACAAAAAGGCTCAACCAGAGGACGAAGTGCCGGAGGAGTTTTGCTTCTCTCCTGCCAAAGACAGCCCGTTTAAAGATGAGCAGGCGTATAAACCCTCCACTTCCACTCTTGCTACAGAGAACACCTCCTCAGAGCCAAACGCAGAAGTCAAGCACACTGACCTATAACCCGTCAAGGGTGGAGAAAATAGGAATGTCAAAGTACCACTCTGCCCCATAGCTGCTCTGAGATCAACTGGTTATTGCAGTTGATGACAAAAATTCTTGTCATTTTTATAATAAGGCCAGCAGATCATGGATCAGCCCTTGGGCAGGAACAAAATCTTAGCATCAGCAAGACCTTGTAAAGGTCCACAGTCTGAATTTGCACATGTTGTCCTTGATGTTTGTCTTTTTATTTCTGCAGTGACAATAACCCAAAAAGCAGCTCTGTGAATGCTTTTCTACTCTCCACACAAAGACTGGAAGTGTGTGTTTTGTTTTGTTCTATTGGTCCATTATGTGTCAGCAGTCTTCAGGATCCTTGCATCACTTGAGTTCTCTCCTGTGTCTAATTGCTCCCTACCTACTGTGAAACTAAATGACGCCTCAGGCTGAAAACTGACAGGCCTGAGGTTGATGCTCCATGTTCTGGTGGGTTGGACTGACACACATGAGAGGATTCAGGTGGAGGCGTTGTAAAAGAAGAAAATAATAAAATATTTGAAAAAAATATTGCATCCCTTGTCCCTTCTGTGTAGAATATATATGTTCTCATGTCTGTTTCCCTTCACTTCAGTGTACATGTGACAGCAGACTTTAAACCACCCAAGTCTGAATGTGAGCAAGTTTGATGAGACAGTTCAGAGCAAAAATCCCCCACAAACTCTTTAATTTCTCAAATTGGTTTAATTTCAATTCACATTTAACTGTGGTGCACAGAAACATGAAATTATGTGTTTAAGCTCTTATTTACAGCACTCACTGCTTTGTTTTTCCTTTTTTTCAGTTGGCAGCAGTGGAATAATTGTTATTTTTCTAAATCTACTAAAACAGAGCTCAAACAAAAAAGTTTCACCAAAATCAGCTCTGATCTGCTTTTAGACATCTTCTCAAAAGCAATCTTAATTTTACAATCCAAATAAAAATCTTCATTTAAAATTTTCCTTAGCATCATTTCATGAAATAGAAAAATTGGCAGTTATGTTCAGCAATGATTGCTCATAAACTCTTAACAGAAAGCCGGCTTTCATCAGGCCCGTTGTCCAATCAGTGACCCCAATTTTTTTCCAAAAAAAAAAGATAACTTCAGCTTATTGACTTACTTTAGACAAAACCTTTAAAAGCATAATGTACACACTAACAAAATTACAAAATATTATATTTCAAAAACATCTACTCAAGCATAAATAAGGAGCCCTCTAGAGGAGCTGTGTGTGAGTGTGTTTGGCAGGGCAAAGCAGTGATGCTGCAATGATGAGGTTTATTGTGCAAATGCTGTCAGTCAAGCAGAGAAAAACACGTTGGACTGCAAGCATTTCTGCTGTTGGAATAAAACTATGAGGATACAGTAACACAGGAAAGGTTCAATATTCAAAAAATCAGAAGCTTGTTCTCAGCAGCACTGTAGAGTTCAAGGTGTTATAGGTAACATTTTAGCCCAAATTACAATACATTTGCTAATTAGAGGTCACATTAGTATTTTTACTTTATGTCAGTCTAGTTTAAAACATGTTTCAAAAGTACATGTGCAGCTTGAATGAATGTTGACTGGAAGACTTGAAATTGTTCCCATACCAGGAGTTGAACTCAGGTTGCCTGGATGAAAACCAGGAATCCTTACCACTAGAACATATGGAAACTGTACAATAAAAAAACACAGCCTCTTACATTGTAACCCATCAATTAAGTGAAGCTAAAACGATCTGAGGGGGATTTGCCAACATTTTTCAGCCACAATCCAACAAAGTCATGAGAGTTTCTAGGAACTGTACTATAACTGGAGCTAAAATGTTACATACAGAACCTTTCAGAGAGGTCAGATCACTCTGCACTGCACTGCAATAATAACAATACTGCATCCCTTTGAACTGTGAAGAAAGAACACCCTCATGCTTATGTATTAAACAGTAATATGCTAACTGATTACATCAACATTAAAATAATAAATTAGTTAAAATAGTTTAACCCGAGTTTGGTAAAAATGAAAAAGTACCGAAATGAAAACCAAAATATGCATCCTAAGATTGTTTTTTTTCCTCTTCTTCGCTGGAATTACCAACAGTGATGCTAGCAAATTACAATAATTACAAAAGTGTAGCAGAGAAAAAATGGCAGTATAAATAACTTAAAAGGGGAAATACTATAAAAATATTTCTCTTTTCTGTCTTGGCGCATTTTGAGTACACTAGCGTAGCAACACAGCCACTGCATGTTAAATATCACCAGTACAAAGCTGAGTTTGAGTACAAAAGAAAAAAAGATGTAAAACTTTAAAGCTTAGTAAGGTAGTCTTATAAAAGCTTGGGCGCTCTCTCTCACAGGAGAAGTGTTGACTTTGTGTTAAAACTGTGTTCAGAGGAGAGCTGAAATAATGGCTACATCACCACTGCCAACAAGGATAATAAGCAAACTGATACACAAACACACACACACACACACACACACACAATCCCCAGCTTGTCCATCAGAGATGTGCAACTCTGTGACTCAGCCTGTCATGTGGAGGCGGTCATCAGGTGGAGATGAAGCTGGGGATGGGTCAGGGCTGGTGAAGGTAGAGGGGGGAGGGAGGCAGATGCCATATTGAGGCTGACCGCTTCACCGAGCACAGGTCAGAGGTCACAGGGCCGACCCATGGACATCTCATATCTGCGCAGGTGGTTGACCAGAGACTGTACATAGGTGAAGACACATTTGGAGTCGGGTTTATTACCCATGATCATCATGTCCTCCACTTCCAGCAGAGGCATGCAGTTGGCGTAGGTCCTGAGGAAACAGGCATACAGGAGACAATGTGTATGAGAAAGAGGAGGATGAACAGACAGAATGGGAGAGGACCAGAGAGAAAGTAAGGAGGAGGATATTTTCTTTTGACTTCTTATAATTATCCAGCAGGTCATTTCTCGTCACTGTTAAACAAACTAGTAGAACTGCAATAGTTTCAAAAGGACACACTTCTGCATTGAAGAAGTCCAACCCTACCTTGCTTTGAATATGCTCTCGTTCTTTTTATCTTTTTGTTTCAGTTTTCTCTAAATCCCTGTGTGGAAGAGGCCTTTAAAAGTTCTCTATAAATAAACATCACTGACACAATGTGCTTGAATAAACAGTTTTAAAAGCAAGGACCTCACATGGGAGCTTTGCAGAGAGTGACCACAGGGTGGCGTTATCTCCACATCCTGTAAACCCTCCAAGACAACCTCCACTGACAGAGCGAGGTTACAGGAACAGCACAGTCTATGATCGAATTAATGTCAACAACATAAAACTAATTTTGTTATTGAAGAAACTGTGGACACAAGTCATTCAACACTACACTATTACAGTATCTTTAAAAGGCTTTACAAGCCACGAGCATAAACACCTGTAAACTCACACATGATAAAAAGCCCGGACAACAAAGCCTCTCCGCCCTCTGCTTTGTTTCTTAACTCCTCAGCTTGAAACATTGTGATGCAGCAGTTCCTTTTAAAGTGTTGAGCTGCAGATGGTCCTGGCTCCCTGCCTGGGCCATAGTCTGGCTATGCAGATATGCACACATGAACACACATACACACACACACACACGCATACCATGTTTGGTACTGTGGACTTCAGTAGCTTCAGATTAACATAAAGGATCAAATATCCAAAAGCAGCCAATAAAGGAGTTTTCTGAGGCACCATGTTTAATATAAATCAGCTGCTTAAAACATGCAGTCACACACACTCATGCACACCCCCCTCCAACCCATTATGTCTTAACCAAAGTAAGGTTCCTTCGGAGGCTCGCCCCCCCTCTCACCATGGGTTCAGATTTAGGTTGGGTGCGACTCTAGGAGGAGTTTTTGGTTTTAACCAGGCCCTTCGTCACCAGACCTCTGTAGAACTCCTGCAGGTACGTATACACACACTTCCAATCTGGCTCGCGCATCTTCACCATGTCGTCCACATCCAACAGCTGGGGACAGTCCACCATTTTCCTGTGCCCCCACCCAGCAGGGAGAGGAGAGAGATGGGGGAGGATGGGTGGAGGAAGGAAGGAAGGAAGGAAGGAAAGGGAGATCCAAACAGAGAGGAACAAAGTAGAGAAGGAGGATAAGGGGGAAGAACAGATAAGAAGAAGAGAACAGGAACAGGACAGAGATAGTGGACAAAGTGTGGGAAAGAAAGGCAGGAGGAAGAAAAAAACAGATAAAGCAGTGAGCAGCCAAATGAAAAAGATTGAGAGTGAAAAGACAGGGAGAGAGAAAAGACACAAAAAGAGACAATAACATTACATTCTCTGTGTTCATAAATATATCCATGAGTTGACATGCTTCATGAACATCATGATACATACAGTATGTGGCAAACACACACACACACATATGAGACAAAACAAAATGTCAAATGAGCGCCAGGTGATGCTCATTTAGCCTTTTTGTTTGTTTGTTGTTGTTTTTTTCTGTGCACTAAGACTAGAGACTTTTATCTGTTTCAATACATCTACTTTCTGAATTTCAAACACGACGAAAAAAACAACAAGAATTCTGCAAAAAACCACATACATAGATACAATCATATGGTGACTCTAAAAACACACTGGTGCACAGGATTGTGTGTGTGTCAGGGTTCCTACATAACAGCAAACTGCTGGGGGGGGGGGGGGTCAGAAGTGCCCGCGGGAAGTGAGTGATGCAACACAAAGGTGGAAAGATGGGGGCTGTGGTTGGGTGACAGTTCAGTGTTGAGAGTGTAAAATAATTTCTACCATCAGCATGGACATTAACCTACTGGGAGCATGTGAACACACATACATACACAAGTGGTTGGGGGGGAGGGGGGGGTGTCACGACTGAATGGTGTGATGCAAGATGAGAAAGAGAAGGAAAAAAAAGATGAGAGATGAGGAGTCAAAAAAAGAGGGGAAAACTTTGGAGGCACAGCCGAGAGCTCGTCCGTTTTATTTTTTAACCTGCAGGTTGTTTGGGGAGGATTTGCTCATGGTCTCTGGTTTAGAGCAGATGGAGGGTGTCACAGCGGTTACTCATAGTAGAGCAGACATGAAGGGTGGAGGTTTTAGAGGTGGAGTAATTAGAATAGAGGCAGCAATGGGGCTTGCTCAGCCTTGAGGTGGTTCGATACACCTGGGAGAGAGAAGGAAAGTTAACACCGGAACATCAGTTGAGCAGCTTTTGAGTGATTTTGGTTCGTCTGAACTTCAGGCTCAGGTTGATGCTCACAAGGAGCAATGCTGAATGAAAGCTGGGAGAAGATTTTACAGAGGAGGACGTGAAAAAAATCTGTATGAAATGCAAAGAAAGGTAAATGTGCTGATTAGGGCTGGGAGTTTGTTTTTTTTTACTGTGCATTCACTCCTTGAATGCCTTAGATGGGAGATGATGCTTAGAACTTTGAGCGGAAGAAGAGAGAAAAGTCTGTGGTAGCTTCTTCCTCTTCTTTCTTTTCTTATTCTTGAAGTTTCCTCTGTCAAGCTTAGTGAGGTTCAATGCAGGTGATGTAGTTTCTCCAACAAAGTTCAGTTGATGCCCTCTCTCTTGCAGTCCAAACAATAACAGATCTGATATGTTTAGTTGATGTGTCAATTAGACCAACATGTTTTTTTATGTTAGTACTCACTCTGCAGTGCTGAAGGCCACCTCAAAGTTTTGCCTGCGGTTGTTGGGGCTCAGGGAGTTGTAGTCAAAGGCTTCAGGGAAGAAATTGTGCACCAGGGCACAAAATGCCATGCCATTACTCCAGCTGGATGAAAAATTCTGAATGTCCACATTCTAAGGGAGGAGACAAGGAGGATAAATATGGAGGGAGTGACAGTATAGACTACAGCTTAACTGGCTGACATTAATTATGAGCAATGAGCACACAGAGGGTTGTCTTGGCTGTTTGGCCCACCTCGTATGAGCGGGTCTTGGCGCGGCACCAGTCGAGAAGCATCTGCTTGATGGAGTTTGCATTGGGCACACCGAAGCTGGTGGAGCGCTGGACCTTGTTTACCTTGGCTACCGCCTGATTTGCAGGGCTGAGAGAAAAGTCAGGTTTGTGTTAATATTTACATGCTTTAATCTGCTCTTTTTCTTTCTTTGGTAGCAATGCCTCTGTGTTTATCCTTACCTGCCTCCCTCCTTCTCCAGCTTCTCCATCATGGCTTTGCGGGCCTGCATGGCTGAGGTCTTTGGCAGAGTCTGAGCCCTCATCAGCTCCTTGCGTCTCTCTGCTTGCCTTCGCTCCCCGCTGCGTGACGATGTATCATCCTCGCGATCAAACACACTGAGGCAGGGACATGTGAAGCGGGTTAACTTGTGATAATGCAGGGATTTTAAACTTAGTGTAATGGCTGTGATGTTTTATAACCAACCTTCCCACTTTTTTGCTTGAGTTAGAGGAGGAAGATGACGTGGAGGAGGTGAAGCTGTATGATTTTGACTGGACTGACCCTCCTGAAATAACAAAAAAATAAGCAGACATATGAATGTTATTGGTGATGAGACCTTCATCATAATACAGTATTATAAGAGAACCAGAAAGCCAAAACAAAGTAATGACTCACTGTCAGTTTTCTGCACATAGCTGGCTTCAACAACGGTGCTGCGTGATGATATGCTTCCATCATCTGAACACACAAATACACACTTTCTTTAATTATTTACATATTGGACAGGGTCCATTTCGGCACTTTCAGCGCCCTTTTAATTTGTTTTCCATCTGCTTTTAATGTTTATTTTTCATTATATTTTGTTTAACTGTGTTTCCCTTTGTCCTTCCAAGAGACAAATTGTTCTTTGTGGACTTGAGTGGTTAAAGTCAGGTTCAAAGAAGGTTTAAAGAAAGTTCAGATGTGCAAAGAAAAAGAAAAAGAAAAAGAAATCAGTACCAGACTGGGCAAAGCGATCTGTCTTTGTGACTTGGCTGTGATTGGAGCCATCCGCTGACTTCTCCACCTTCCTCATCACCACCTCTCCTGCTCCGACCCCAGCACGACCCTTCTGTGCTCGCTCTTCTCTCTGCTGCCGGAGCTCCTGCAGACGGGTCTCACGCTCTTTTTCTCTCTGGTCTGAGGAGGAAGAATAGAGGAGAGGAGGCAGGGGGATGCAGAGATGATGTCAGTGGAAAATGGGGAGGAGGAGAACGAGAGGTCCTAAACAAACTGCCAGCACTTCATGTGACCGCTAAAAAGATGGAGTCCTTTCGAATCTGGAGCGATACATTTCAGCATTCTTTCCACAGCACCGTAAAAATCCTCTGAACACACAAACACCTGCAGGTGGGAGGCTCACAGCCGAGCCAAAGCTGTCGAGTAGTATGCACTGCACAAACACCACAGATCAAAAAGAGCAAACACACACTTGTCGGCTACTGAAGGGCGTATCAAGTTCAGCAATGTCCAAAATATTAATATCTTAGTAGTGTGTCTATATATATTTAAACATATTGTGCAGTGTTAATCTTTGACATGTATTTTAATCTAATTATTTATTTTTTGTGATATTTCGTGTTATATCTGCAGAAGTCAGAACACTTAAGCCAGTCCTAAATCCTTTGCATACTCGTTGCCACCGAGTACTCTGAACTTTAAAAGATTTTTCTTATGTCGATTGAGATCTGGGAATCCAATTAAGAGGTTCAGCTCTCAGCTCAGGGCAACCAAAAGCCTGGTGAAACCATATGGTGAGTGCTCACTGCAGCACAGAACACACTAAATGTGCTTGACGTTTCAGTAAAAATGTTGCAGCAAACTGAGGTGAGTGTGAAGCACCCCACAAAAAAAAAAACAGGATTCATGCACACTAACAAATCTGTCATCATCCACCACAGAGATCTGTGAGGTAAAAAACTTTAGTGGTTAGACAACGACAGGATGGTGCACACAAAAAAAGACAAACGCAGGCAAGTCAGAATTGTTAATGCACACTGCACACCAACCTGCTTTACCTATTTCCTCTTGAGTGCATCCCAGCGTGGCCTCTGAAGGCAGAATGGATAGATGTAATGTGGAAATTGCAAGTTTGTTTAAAATTTGAGAGGAAAAGACAGAAAGAATACTGATAATCATGAGAGGAAAATGTGAAATGAGGCAATGTGTCTATCTTTGATGATTTCCAAGAAAGCAGTAGCCATTAAAAAAGAAAAAAGGGATGGAGCAAAAACGTTTCATGTGGTTGGAGTACTAGAGTGAAGTTTGGTTTTGTTTATGTCTTCACCTCTTTTCCTCTTGCGAAGGTCTCTCATGGCTGCACGGATCATCTTTCTTTCCTCAAAGTCTTTTGACTCATCAAGCTGTAAACGGAAAAAAAAAAATCCCAAATGGAAACAATGAGAGGTCTTTCCTCACAAAAACTAAAGAGGCATGGATCTATTTTTGCATTTATTTCTGACATTGCATTGTGCATATGGACAAAATAACCATGTGACTCTTCTAAACATACCCAAACAGAAATGCTGCTCTTTTTGTTGTTTTGAAATCTAAATCATACAGAATTATATCTTGGGTGTGAGGTACCATTTTGTCAAGGAGCTCTTCATCCTCGATAGCAGCCAGCTGTTCGGCTGTCAGTTTTCCAGAGCGCTCCTCGAGTTTGGCCTGCGTGCTGGAGCCGTTTGGGATGGCTGGGACGTGACACGGCATATGGACAGTCTGTCCAACTGAAAACACCGGCTCAGAGGCCACAACGGGCTCTGTCTCCATCTGCAAGACACAAAACACACAAACAATGTGAGCAAGAGCACACACACACACACACAGACATGCAGAAGAATACACAATCACAGGCTGCAGAGAGAAAGGATATTGTGACCTAAGTTAGATATGTGCATCGCCATCTCCTGCAAGCAAAATCCTTCAGGATGAGGGTTTAAAAAATAAATGAAGCTTGCTGACATTTGGGATGTAAGAAGAAAAAGAGGATTTAGGTTAAACACACTGCAGCCATAATAGGCATGAGTGTGTGAGGTATCCTCCCTCTAATAATCTCTTTTTGTACCAAGACTCATATTATCTCATCATTTCTTCCATCCACTCTGCCCTCCAGCCATGCTGAAGAAGGTGACAGTAAGCACATGAGAGCAAGAGCAACTCTGCCAAGTTAATATTAACATGGTTCATGGAGTGTGACTGACAAGCAGAGTGTCAAAATGATACTGAGCTGCTGTGAACAAAGAATTTATGTGACAGGTATGATACAACACTATGGCTGGAAGATGTGAACAGTGCATTAGCAGATATAAACTCTCAGGACAGCCTTTCTGGTATGTTCCCTACAGAAAGAGTGGTATGCTTAGGAGCAAAAGTAAAGAGCAAAGTAACATGCTGGAAAGGAAGCAGAGCAGGTATGTACAAAGATAATATTACAGATTGTTAAGGTTAACCTGCCTATCTACCAGCATATTCTGAGTGACCATAAATCTTACAGAAAACACCTCTTAAATTTTCACATGGTGCTGAATGCCTGTGGCAGACTATGGGCTCTGGCCGAAGCTGTGGCTACAATGCTTGTGTTGCAACTGTGTCCTGGTCCAGATATAGCTCAGACAGCTGGCCCCGTCCCTATCCACAGCTGCCTGGCCCTCCTCCATGTGGGCCCCAACCAGGCCAGGTCTCACCAGGGAGGGACAATGCCCAGCACAACCACAGCGTTGTGTGATCAGAGGTGGCCACTTTTTAAAGACTTTTCTGGGACATGGGACAAACTGGTCTGAGAGGCACTTGACCGACAAGGAATGTTTTGGGACACAACGTAGCCAAACAAGGGATCTGACTCAGGCAATGGGGGAGTGTGTGTGTGTGGGGCCAGAAAATCAAAGATAACCTTAATGCTCAAGTCATGTTTAATTCATCATCAGTGTATGAGTCACTGTGACACAAAAATGCTCCTTTTGTTTAAATTTTCACTAAAGGGATAGCTGATGATGCATAAAGGCATATGGAAAATGGACAGATAAGGTCACTCCTCATTATTGCAATCATCTGTCCACATAGGGGAGTAACTTTTAAAAAAAAGTCCATCGACCGTATAGGAGCAGTTGATTGGCAGACCCAGCTGTCTCTGCAGGATTAGACAGTAATATGAACTCTGGCTGGTTGAATAACAAAAGATAACGCCACAAATATTTTATATCCATCAAAATGTCACCAATGCCAACACAACAGCCTGAAGTTTGTTATGGGATCTTAGGAGTGCACAGAGCAAACAAGGCTCAAGATGAGGGTAGGGCGGTTACCCTGACAGTCACGAAACTGAGCATCAGTTTCTAAAATGGGATTGTATGACCTTAAATCCCATTCTTCACTGTGAAGCCAGATGAGTAAAACCCTTTTATGAAAACGTCTTATGCTAAGTTCATGTTCTCTGCCAAAGTGAACATTATAAATGGTTCAATGAAACTTTAGGCCAGAACCACTGTTGCTGTCAAAATGTGGTCTCTCTTTTCTCCACCAGGAAGTGTCTCCACTTAACAAAACACTTACATGCAGACACACACACACACACACACACACGATTGCTAAACAGGACACGGCCAGAAACACATGGTGTTAGAGGATTGGAATACCTCCATGACAGATTGCAGTGACGTCCTCCACACAAACACAATCTGTCAAAACTGATGGACAGCTGAGATGGTCAAGCTTTTTTAAAATGAGGTGAGGACACAAAATCAGATTAGAACCAATGGAAAGATAAGAGAGATGGAACAGTAGGTCAACAAGTACATGAGAAGGACAGAGTGTCACTGGCAAGGCATGAAAAACTCATGGGTAGCTGATTCACAGGTATTGTCAACAGTGGAACAAAAGACATTCCCATTCTTCAAGCAGCTTATCTGTATTAAAAGGGGTCATGATCAGAACCATTAACAGAGAGCAATACCGTGATGTTGTTGCAAGAAATGTTTGCCATCAGAGAGGGAGCAGAGAGGGAGCGGCACGTTGCAAAGGTGGGCGGGTGAGGAACAGGGGAAGGCCCCGAATTCTTTCTGTTTGTCTCAGTAGATACATTAAGAGTCTCATAGTCTGAGTCCTGGCTGCATGACACAGGTTCCTCGGGTTTAATTGAAGTTTCAAGAAGAGTGCCAGCTGGAGCATCCTGGGGTAAACTGGATGGAGAACCTTGAGGAGTGCCAGAGGAAGTGTCATGTGTTGCTTCAAATGCAAGGTTTTGAGGTCTGAAGTCTGGTTGATCACTGGATAATGTTGCTGAATCACTGGATGGAGTTTCAGTTTCATTTGAAACAGAAGGTGAGCTTTCCGTGCTGGGCAGTACATGTAGTAAGGGATCAGGTAGCCCCATCATCTGGCACAGAGCCTCCACTTGCCTCACCAGCTTTTCTTGCTGAATCCTCAGCCTCAGGTTCTCCTCCTGTAGCGTGGCAAAGGCCTCGGCCAAAGGAGCCACCTGAGCTGCTGCCTCCTCCAGACGGGCATCCACTCGCTTCCCAAAGGCCTGCAGATCACTATGGATCTCTCCAACTGCACATCGTAATGTTATTTCAAATTTCTTCTTGCAAAATTGCTCATCTTCATCCTCCTCTGCCTCCTGAGCAAGCAGATCACCAATCACCTCCTCTAGACCAGACTCCGCACAAGCACTATCTGGGCTACCCAAAGTCTCCGGAGCCTCTGAAGCTGGGAGGAAGTCCAGGTTGACCCCAGGCATGGCCAGACAAGTTGATTTCACAGGCCCAAGTTCTTATAGTTTTAAGAACCTTAATGGTCCTTGAAACTTCGGCTGAGGTGCAGGATCAGAGAAATTAAATGGTTGTGGCTCTCTCTCTGTCTGCCTGTTTGCAGCCTCCTCAAAACAATGCACGGCCTTTATAGCTCCAGCAAAACTCCCCTCTTTACCAGCCAACACCCTGATAGCCAATGAGCACGCAAGGAATCCCGTTTCCCAGGCAGCAGAGGCCCCCCCCCACTAATTTCCAGGTGCCGTGTACATGTCTGTTTATCTCCTGCCCCACTGTTATTCCACTGAGCCAGTTAGTCCTGGGACACTGGTGGAGGCCAGAGGGGGAATGGTGGTTGTAACAATTCAGAAAATCCCCCCCCCCCAACTTTCCTTTTTTTCTTTAGAGTCCTTGTCCTTCACACCTCGACTGGCAGGCACGAGGGTTTAGATGTTGCTCTGGGCCTGGGCTGAGAGAGTTAGTCATTTCTGTTTCACCCTCCTCAAATGATTTCTGACAAAATGCAACCGAGTCATGACTAATCAGGTTGGTTTTATTCCATGACTGTGACACTGGGAAAGACCTCCGGAGGGAAGATCAGCTCATGAAGGGCACAGTGTTTGTGGCCATGACTGAACATACTGAGTGACCAGTGAGGGTGAGCTCTGGCCCAGTTCTCTGATCATTTCAGTTCCTAAGGCTCTGGGCAAGGATGAAGGGAAGGACATCACGGCCTTTCCAAGATTTTGTTTCAGGCTTGCTGGCAAAGCAGCAAAGGCCCAGCTGCTGCTGCTCATGTGGATGCTTCAAGTGCTTTAGTGTTAAATTAAGAGCTCTCTGAAAGTGTTGACAGATATGTGTGTGTGTAAAATGTTCATAGATGCTTGAGATAAGTACAAATTTTAAATGTCTACTAAAAATTGCTGGCATTTATAGCCCAAGCAGAGAGATTGTACTGTACAGACTGTATTTCTGAATGAAGTCTGAGTAGATGCATGAGGATAAACATGACAGAATGTGTTACACTTGTAATTCTTGATAGCATGCAAATATATCTGAAGCATTAAATCGATTTTAAAAAGGGTTTGTACAACAGAAGACTTCACTGTAAATATCTGTCCCCAAAAAATTTAATTATGTGACTGTATCATCAATGTTTTTATTTATCTGGGCAAATAAACAGTGCCTGACTTATTTAAGATCAGAATAATCAGGACTGGCATTTAGTGGAGAACGATGTGGCAAAGGGCAACAGTGGTCTCTCCTGGGATTTACAGGTAAGCAATACAGTTTCCAGGAAGAATCTGGCCTCCAGGGACAGAAATGTGACTGGCAGCCGGGAAAGTGGGTCAGAACCCAAGAAGGACATGGCCTTAGTCTCACGGTGCATCAAAGCACCAAAGCACTTCACTATGGCAAACTGATGCAGAAGGCAAAGAGCATGATAACCAAAGACTAGAAAGCACATCCACATGCACTAAAATTTTCTGCATGAGTTTGAGTTGTATCTCTGCTTTGATGTAGCAAATTGTGAATCGGATGAAATTTTATGTGGCTATCGAGAAAAGTCTGCTGCTGTTTACAAGAGAGTTTCTCAAAATGATTGAGTGTTTGAGGGGTGACTGATAAGTGCATATCCTGAAGTAGAAGGAGTCAATTTTAGAAAACCTAGCATATTTATTTTTCAACATAGACCTCTCCTACATTTACACACAGCCAAATGACAAGGAGCATATGGTTTCCTTTGAAGAAGTTGGCATCCTTGACCAACAAAAACTTGCACAAAGCAGTGAAAACAGCATCATGAGGCATCAGGTGAAAAGATCAAGTGTTGGATTAATTAAATGCACAAAGACTATGTTAAAAGCAGTTTTGGATTACCCGAAACAGAAAAACCAAAAAAGGTATAAATTTCAAACTTTCTCTATCACTCAAAGAGCTTTACAGCTCATCTACGTCTACCTCAGGCCATTCATTTATCAGTCATCCCTTGCAGCTTAAAGCAAAGCTTGACAATTATGCAATGCAGAGATTTCAGTCTAAAGTACCAACATGGCAAATGTGGAAAAAATCTAGAGGAAATATAAACCTAAGCTGGCAATAAAACACCAGGAATCACACAGTGGTTTTGAAATCCAGACATTAGATTCTCTCACACCTTTTATCACCAGCTTGGAGCCCACAGTGCAGACTGGGCTTAAATCTGTGGCACATGTGAACTGGTTGGGTAACCATCATGTGTCATGTGGCAGTATGTTAACAAAAGGGTCCTTATCGCTCTGTGTGACAGTGAGACAATCTGTCACTGACTGTGGGCTTGTGTGTCCATGTTCATGCAGCAGTGCTTTACCAGCGTGACCCAGAGCTTGGCTGCGGTAATCTCTATGTGTGCAGGAAAGAGACGCGCTGTCCTGTCATCACCCTGGTTATAAAGCTAAGGCATTATTTATATTTGGGTTCAAGGCCGAGTGCAGCGGCCGGCCTGGATGAGCAGCCGAGATGAGCAGGAGCAGCTGTGATCACTCAGAGAAGGAGGCATCAATAATCAGCTGCTGCTCCCACCTGTCTGAAATCTACTCACATCTTTGTGCTGAAATAATAAAAGCATCACGACCTTAGCATTAACTTGATCTAAGTCTTGTTTTATTAAAAAATAACCAGGAGCAGTTTTATCTCTTTTCCTTCCATTTGTCTTTCTAAGTTTGGAGGTTTTCCATTGTTTATTTCATCTGAAATATTTCTCCCTGCTTACTCTTGTAATTTATAAGGAAGCCAAAGCAAGAACTGATGCTATCAGCACCAACATGTTTTATTGGATTTTAAAAATTACCGCTAAGGAAATAGTAGAGGTTGTGAGTCCTGAAGTTAGACCACCAAGGAGAAGCCAAGACCACCCAAACAGATCAGAGTCCCAGACAGGAAACACTGTGGTCAATAAACAACAATCAACAACGCTAAACAGGAAGAGTTTATTAAAACTCATGTTACAGTGCATATTGGCGAAATATCCACACGCTCTTCTTGTTATGATGATCGTACACTATTGTACAAAAGTTTAAAAATCAGCTGCCACGAAAGACTGACACAGTAAGAGAAGGGGCTATGCTACTATTTTCAGTGGTGATGACTTTTTTGCCTTTGGGTTGTAGAAAGTCCTCCAGGCAAATAGACATTATTTTGTATGAAGGGTTTGCAAAAAAATAAACTTTTGTGTTTGTGGAAAAAATTGCTGTACAATTGTTAAACTAGTCAAAAAAAATGAATTCAAAGAAAAAAAAACAAAAAACAAGAATCTAAAAGGCACCAGTCACCTGTAAAAGGAACTGGAAACCTGAGATTAAAATCTGTGCAGATTTGAATAGGGTGTGATGTAATAATTTGGATCATTTACATTTTTCTGAACAGGAGAAAAACTCAGCTGAAGTGAATGTGGGAGAAAAATGACATTGACTTAAGGGAAGTTTTAATCATTTAATTTTTCCTCTTTGGGGCCAAAACTGTTTCAGATAAAAAATAACATATTTAGTGTTTGAATAAAGGTATTGATGTATGTTAAGAAATAAAGGAAATTAAAGGAAAGAAGAAAAATTAAGCAAAAGCATGATAAGAGATATATATCAGATGATTCCTTACATTTGAATGACAATGTATACTATTGTCAAAAGAGAAATTACATTAGCTACTTTTCTCTGAATTTCCCCCCCGACATGTTTCCTCTTCTCACACAACCTTGAACTCCGACTTAACCAGGGAAAGTCAGACAGCAGCTGGTCTCTGATCAGTCTGAAGGTAACCAGGCTGTCTCTCTCTAGTTGACGCAAAGCATCAGTGTCTGCGGCTGTTTTAACAATCTCACAATCAATTTCATGTGGTTATGTGTGATAACCACATTTGAGTTGTGGCGCTGGCACGCATTTATGCCCGGTGCGTTACTTTTTACAGCTGGTGTGAAAGCCTGAGACTTAACCCTCATCCCCAGCACTTATGATTATCAGCAGAGTTACCAGGATAATACATCACATTGAGTGAAACCAGACAAATGTTTGCACTCACAAGAGAACGTTACCTGCATGCCGTTACGTAATGCTGTTACGTGCTGTTGAGCCCTCAGCTCAGACAAGTATAAACCTCATCTCCTGTAAAATCTCTCTTCTCCTCCTGGAAAATCCTTTTTCTACCAGACAGACTCACCTGTTGTATTCTTAGTTTGTACCTGCCCGTGTGTTTGTGTTTTCAACAGGGCCCTAACTGATGGAGACGATCTCATACCAACTCTTTAAATCCAGCCAGAAGCCCTGAGGAGCCTCCTCCCAGCCCTAATTAACCAGCTCCCTGATCCCATAATCAGATTACTGCTACGCTCAACACACAGGCTGGAATACACAGCCATTAAAAAGCAAAGGGGACACCACTGCTCCTCTCCTAACCCTTTAAATCCCCACTATCCATTCATGGAGGAGCACAGAGGTTAAGGAATAAAGAAGATGGGAGTTTAGCAGCTCTTCTCAACCTCTGAGTTCACTGTGTGATAGAGGATTGCTTTGAACTCTCTGATCATTTTGACAGCAGTCACTTATCCGTCATCAGTAATAGATTCTGACCACTTTCAGCCTATTAGTGCACACAAACTAGGATGCGAGAGTCGCATCTTTTGCTTTTAGCCCCTTAAGAAAAGACATGATGAAGCACTTGTGTCAAAATGTGCTTTCATGGTGTAATTGTGTGGATAAGAGACAGGCAGATGTGATTTAGGAAACTTCTCGCAGATAAATCTCAGTAGGCACGGCTTGCAGAGTGAAAACAGGGAATGCCCGGAGCCCCTCCTCCCTCTCCCTCTCTCTCCTTCACATACCCTACAAGGACAGATGTGACCGGCTACCCACTCTGTGTTTGATAAACACTGCTCTTCCCTCCTCTCCCTCCTTTTCTCACACACTGTCTTTCTTTCACTGTCCCGGCTCACTTGCTTTTCAGGCCTTTATAGGTGATTGTAATGATAGGGATACAGCAGTAATTCAATTAAGTCAGCTTGGACTGAAATAACAGATGAACTAAACATTCATCTTTTATTGGAAGGAACTGGGACTGTGTCCTAATGCATGTTTGACAGGTTCTGTCAAGATTCTGGGTTGCCTCAATGTTTTGATCATCTCCCAAAAAATAACTCGCAAAAGCAGACTGTACCTTGATGGAGGATCCAGAGGAGAAGTTGGAGGAGGAGATTTTGAATGGCGTCGCTCTGAGGCCGAGGGTCAACTCTGAAAAAAAGAGAAAATAAAGACATGAGTTTGAGTTAATTCTCAGTAGAAAACAATAAAATTCAAGTAGATTGAGACCACAGATATGTGCTGTGTAATACAATCTCAGGAAGGTCAAGAAAGGTCCTGGCACCCATATGCATGTGAACAACTGAGATGTGTGAATAGACGTGTGCATGGAGATGCGTGTATGGTCTTGCACTTTGTTGGTAGTGGCCATTAGTCAGTTACATAAGCTGCCACAGTGTCATAAACAAGGACTCCATCTAATAGAGACAAGTAAAAAAATGTGGATGACGCCACCTTTAACATAAACAGTCTTCTTCATTCGCCTTCAGGAGTACACGTACACACACACACATACACACACACACACACACACACACACACACACACACACACACACAAGAATTTCTAGTAGGTGCTTTTGAGTAAAATCAGAGCCAGAGTCCCAAACTGACTTCAGTCAGCGGGAGACGGGCAGAATCAAAGAAAAAGGAGCCCAAAGCCATTAAAGCAAATTTAGTTGAAAGAAACCACGTGCAAAAATGTGCTGGGGGGTTGGGGGGTTGAGGGGGCTGCAATTGCACAGCTCCAGCTTGGGTCTAAAATAAACTGTTTGGGTTGGAGGTCCCGGTTGCTGGGAAGAGCTGACACTCGAGACATCTTGTTTGGACAGACGGTAACAGCGAGCTGCTGCAGCAGCTTTGCTTCTGAAACGGACCAGGATTCATGATAATCATATGTATGTTTGCACTGTGCTGAAAATGTACATCACCTCACAGGAACACTGTGTTTTTGGGAGGCTGGCTCACTGCTAAACATGCCTATTAAAAATTAGACAACATAGAAACTTGCATATTTAAGAGTGTCTCAGAGTTTCAGGTGAGTAACCATGTTTTAATCTGCCACATAGTGATTTTTATATATTTTCTTGATTCACCAGCCATCTTGCTAACTACTAAACAATGAAAACCACCATGTTTTGTCATAGTGGCCAAAAGGTCAAGCACCTGACTATAAATGGCATCATTTATGGTTCTTTTGCAGCTCAGAATCTCTATTCAGTGTCCTTTCCCATCCCTTTTCCTGTCTTTTCTCTACTCTACATCACTGTTTCACATGTTCACTGGGAGCTGTGGTGTTTATGGTTTCCTCACTTTTGACACAACACTTGTCATGTCCTTGCACTGAACAAAGCACATTTTAAAGTGCTGCTTGGAGCATCAAGACACATGCAAACTCAGGATGTCATGATGTCTAAACTTGTAGCATGACCACTGGTTGACTTTAGATTCTATATAATCACCTCTAAATAGGCGAAGTGGTCGAAAGAATTTCTCATTTAAGTACAAATGAGAAGATGAAAGCAAGTGTGTGTCGCTACAGATAAAAGGGGGGCAAGCAGTATTTACAGTAAGTAACAAAGAAAACACTGTACTGTGTGGCTGAGCAGGCTCATTCAATTGCACTGTAACAGTATTACTATTCAGTCAGGCCTGAGACAGCCAGTTGTTCTTTCCTTTGTCCTGATAAACTCTCTGCTACCACTGACCTCACCCCCGTCCATGCTGCAGCAACATGCCCACTCTATCACAAATACCCTTCAGTGCAAACATACTGCTTCATATTCAGCCTTAACATCAGTCCCCACTCATCCATGTCCTCTGCTTGTTTAGCTTCACAAAAACCATTGTCGTCATCCCACTTGTGACCGATTCCTTGGTGCCAGTCACCTCCCACAACGACTGGGATTCAACTGTGATCTAAGGGTTGATACTAGCAAGGAAAGACATACTGCTGCTAAATTAAGACTGAGAGCGCCTAAAAGACAGCAAGCTACAGCTTGCATATTTATCAATTCAAAAGAAAGCTTTGAAAAGGTCAATATAATCAAGTTTTATCTAAAAAGCATAGTGCAATAGATAAGTGAACAAGAGATTATTTAATTACTGATTACTGACTGAAATACAGTCTGAGTGACTTCGCTGTGTGGTTGATGCTCCTACCTGCTCTCTGCCCTAGAGCATGAGTGCCGATGCGTGGGGTCATGTTGGTGATGGGTACGATGTTGCTCCTCGGAGAGGACGTAGAGGAGGTGGTGGTGCGCCCATCCTTGATCTCGATGGTGAGGAAAGTCTTCATGTCCGGGTCTTCCTCTCCCTGGGTGACCTGCTGTCCAGCTGCTCTCCCTGGGGTCTTGTCGTCCTTTGAGTTACTGGAGGCGTGCACATCTTTTTCAGCTGGATGCCTCGACCCACCCACGGAGTTCTGCCATTGGCCAACTGAAGACAGGGGTTTGTTAGCCACACCTCTTGGCTGAGGTGCAGCGTGACTCTGGGATGCAGCTGAGGTGTGAGACGAGGAGTCCACATGTGGCTTCCCTTGCTTGTCTCCAGATGTGCTGAGGGATGCTGCTGTGTGTGTAAGCTGCTCAGTAGCTCTGAAGAGATTTGTCTGGCTGCTGCTGCCGGAGGTGGTCCCATTCCTCAGAGGAGTTTTCTTCAGAGCTGGGACATTAGGGCTCTGACTGGGCTCTGTGAACTTGCGCATTCGATCACGTACAGAGTTGGTGCGGCTGAATTGCTCCAGTACAACATCTTTCTTCTCAGGTGCTGCTAAGACAGAATGCAGGAAGGGAGTTATAATCACAAAAATACAACTTTCAAAATCAGTACGGCAGAGACACAGAGATATGATCCCTTTCACTAGTCAGGCTGAATTTAGCACCCCTCCTCATCTCCTCCTCCACCTCAAAATCCCTCCACAAAACCCATTCCCCTTTTCCTCTGCTCTCTAGGTTTTTGTTCCAGCCTCTTTATTTTGCTTGACTTAACCTCCCCCGTTTCACTGTCCTTCACTTCCTATTCTGTGGACTTTTCTGGACATGTTTCTTCCACTCATGGACATTTTTTCATTCTCTGATCCTTAATACCGTAAGATAATGTGTGCAAAGCTCATGATTTGGCACAGACACTCCAGCGGAAAAAAACACTAGCGATTAGAGGAGAAGATATTCACTGAGGTCATCCTAACAAAGGAAACAAAGATGTGCTGCTTGGGAGGAAAACCCAGTTTATAGTACAGTAGACTCAGGAAAGAGCACTGTATATTCTATGTGTATATTATAGCCTTTTTACTCTCTGCAGTGAGAGGCCCTCTTCAGTTACACTTAAAGCTGTGATTGTATAAAACATCTGGTGTGATATTATTATTCACCTTAAGGTTCTCATGAAGAAAATTACAGATGCAATGAGCAGTCTATCAACAAAACCAAATAAATCTTTGATTATAGAGTTTAGGGCAGCAACTTATTGTATGTTTGTTGCAGTAAATCAACAATTTAGTCCATTAAGTATTAATAAATAGTGAAAAATGCAAAGCAAAATTTGCTCGTTCTTTCTAATCCATCAGTACTGAACCCAAATATGTTCAATACGCAAAGATAAAAAAGAGAGATGCAGAAAATTCTCACATTTGAGAGGCTAGAAATTATGAATTTTTGGTATTTTTTCTCGATAACTGTCTTTAAAGATTCAGAATTATACATATCAACATACATATATATCAGAATTTCATGTTGGTTGACTTTCTATTAATTATTTGGTTAAGGACTACAAGATTAACTCGTTTCTTACCAGAATCCTTTGCCTTGCCATTGGTGAGGGCCACATCGTTGTTAACTATTATCTAAAAAAAGGGAAGGACAAAGAAACATGACCACAATGAACAGATGGAAGAGAGTATATGAAGGGTTAACACACACCGTGCCTGGACAGACAAACACAGAGCTGCTGTACTTAACAGCTTCATGTTTAACAGGGCAGCAATGCACATTCATGAGGGGCTACAGTTTGTATGCATGGCTGTGGTAACACCACACACACACAGACACACATACTCACACACAAATCTAAATACAGAATCAACCAGTGGTGTTTTCATTATGTAACATTTGTGTTTGGAGTGAAGCAGCGGGCTTCTGTTCTTTTTTTGGCAGTGGGGCCATGATGGACCAAGAGTGTTTACATTACTCTCAGGAGACTGAGCATGAGCGTGTATTGCAGGGAACAATAAAAGAAGTCCAGGGCCAGCCTTGGGTAAACACATTTAGAGGAGCGACATGATGGCGTCATGGTGACCTGAGCCCCCAAGAAGGGAAATGCAGCTCAACAGTTAACACCGAGCACCAAGACAGCAGCTCTGTGTGTTTGTGTGTTTTCTGCACTTTAGTATGAAGAGAGACAGAACCTTTAACGCTGTCTATCCATCACTGACAGCAGGTGAGGCTGACACGCTGCTGAGGTGAAGCAGGGACAGTCAGGTGTACGGTTTGTTTGTGTAGCCAAGTAACAAAAGTTAAACATAACAGGAGCTCGGCAGGATCTGTTTATGGATGCCAATGTGACCTGGATGTCACTGAAGCATGAAGGATCAAGATTTCTTGTCAGAGAAAAGAATGAAATGGAGAGAAGAGGAGAGCCTGGACTGTTGGTGCACGTGACTGCGGTCATATGGCTCAACACCCCTCTCTAGTGGTGCAATTATGACAAACACTATTGTGTTGGTGCTGTTTTTAAGCTCCAACCGCTCTGAGATACAGGTAGGTGATAAAACAAGAAAAATGTCAACATAAAGTGTCTCTGTGAATATCCATAACAGCGTCAGTGCTCCTCAGCAGAGACTCTACAAGTCTCTGTTACTCTTCCTTCTTCCAAGAGACTTGCCCTCATTAGGTGTTTTAACAAAGACAGTTAAAGGGTTTTTTTTTAACAAATGTAACTAGGATTTCTTCAAATCCGACTGAAATTAGAATTAGATAAGTTTATTGTGGTCCAGTATAATGTTGATGTATTTCAAAATGAGGTGTCAGTATTTTTTCATTTTATTTCAAAGGGAAGAAATAGGGTTTTTGTTGAATTATCAGAAATAATCCTCTTTGTTCTCTCTGTCTGTGTTAGACTGACAGAAGCTTAAAGGCTGCAACACTGGTTTCCCTGTATTTGCTGCATTTGTTAACTTTTCCAAAGTTTCTTTTTGAATTTTCTTTTAATGTTTGACCTGTTTGTGTTTTAAAAGTCAAAGACAACAGACATTCATATGATACAAGGACTGTACACTCTACCTTTTGTTTCTGGAGATCGATCTTTGCCTTGGCACTGCCATTAAGCAGGCCATTTGGAGCATCTCTGTGGGATAGAACAGCCCCATCAGGCTGCTCCTGGTCAGACTGGAGGCTGGTTGAACCTTGGCTTTTGCCCTCGGTTTCTGAATCTGTGCTGTAGGTGGAGCCACTGGTGGCTACCTCAGCCTCCTCTGCTGGACCCCTCTCCTCAGAAGACATACTCACGCTCTGGTCAGACGTCCCTGAGTCAGTCCGTTTCCTGGACAGAAGGCCAATGCTGTCTGAGGCCCCGGAGCCAAAACGGGGTCTAACCCCGGAGTCTGAGACATCTGAGCCCAGTCTCTGTCTGACATGTGACTGGGAGGTGAAGCTTCGCTCTGATGCCCCAGAGTCAAGTCGACCACGCTGGGAGGGACTCTGGCTCCTGTCCGAGGCTCCAGAGTCCAGCCGGGCTCTGAAGGCCGAGCCCAGGCTCTTCTCCGAGGCCACTGAATCCTGATTGGACCTGGAAAGCAGCGAGGTCACGCTGCGGTCTGAAGCCGAAGAGTCAGATCTTTGACGATGAGACAGGACCAGATCAGGCTCTGCGGTCACAGCCTCTCTCTGAGGCTGGATCAGCAGAGGTCCAGAGTCATCATCCTTCACCAGGTGATCCAGAACCAGCACCATGCCTGAGTTGGAGCCTGCAACAGAAAACCCGAATGAAGGATGAGCAATAAAATACTTTCAGTAGTTTGTGGCTTTTGTGAGTCTGTCTAAAGGGATTTTCATGTGGCTTCTATTTTTCCTCCCACGTCAGTATTAAACTAAAGTGAAGAAAGTGCTACTTTGTGTAAGAAAAAGAAGCAGTAGGTGGTGAAGTTTGATGGAAATGAAATACTTCTGCGGCACCGGGGCCCCATGAGAGGCTGGGCCAGAAAATATCACTGAGGATCACAGAGGAGGCACGTGGAGACTTGAGGGGATGTAGGCATTTCCTCCAGACTGGCCTCAGTTCCTGAGCGAGATTTGTGAGATTGTGTTGGTGGATACACGTAAAAAACAGAAGGAGTGGACTCGACGAAAGAGAGGGAGCATTTGGCAGAACCAGAAGTGGTATGCAAGTACAAGAAGTCAAAGAGGAAGTGGGGGTGAAATAGAGACTAGAACAAGTACTTCCCCTCCCTTCTGTCCTTCCCTGCTCCTTCTTCTCCTCAGGAAACCACACTCCAAACAACACAGCGATACCCACATCCTCCCCCTGTGATAGTCTCTACCTCTCACACCCCATGGTGCTTCTCGTGATGGAATATCTGAGGCTGTGTACGTACCGCAGATAACGAACACAGAGAAACCGAGCCTATATCAGATTTCCACATCCCATGTACTACACACCAAGGCATGAAAACACTTCTATGTGACCTGTGTTTGCACCAAAGACGCAACCAAATGGGTTTCGCCAAGTATGCACGCCTGTCATTTACAAACCAAATCAAAGAGGGACTCCAGTCTGACTGGCAGCCACAGAAATCTCTTTCAATCTTCAACAAAACGAGATCAATTGGGACAATCAAACTTTTATTCCAAGCAGCTGATCTTCTTTTTATTGTGTAGCATCTTCCAAAAAAAGATGCCTGCCTAATTGTGCACAATTGACTTATAAATGGCAGCAAGTTGTTGATTAAAACAGACTAGATGATTATGTAATAGGATGTGAATAGAAAATGTGATTATGATACACAATTAGGAAAATAAAGGGCTGCCGTGCTCACATGTGACATTATAAATGGTACACTTGACAGCAGTGTCTGTATCTAACAATGCACTCAACCCTGACTCAATCGCTGGTCAGCTGTAACTGAAGTGAGAGCCAAAACAAGGCTGCTTCTTCTATAAACTCTCACGTTATTGTTCACGTTTTTGCCAATGGGAAGCTGTCAGGTCCATTGTGTAGCCATTTCTGGGAAAATCCCCACTGCTACTGGGTAATGAGAGGTTTGCTTTTTCTCTAAAATAGCTACAAAAGCAGCTTGCACTTGTGCACTCAGCAAAGGTCAATATATAGAGCTGAAACTAAGGCCAAACAAGGCCTTTCTTTTTATTTGCTCTACACTGAAGCAGTGACCCGAGAAAAGCTCACGTTTGTTGTTGCTATGAATGTTTCAACGTAGGTTCTTTTGACTCGGCCTCACAAGCTGATGACCTGTTTTGGGTTGTCACTCCTTATAAAACGATCATTGTATTGGATGAGATTTGAAGCTGAGGACTACGAATCACATTCAACCTTCTGCATCAGCTTTTCAAAGGTTTACTACATAAATGTAAAAAGTGTGTACAAAGCTAAAAAATAAACGACAGTAACAAAAGCAAAAATTTTAAATCTCATTTCTACAACAGTAACAAATGCTTGCGAGTTCACAGCTGGCAGGCTGTCATCTGTCTTAAAAGCTCTCTCTGCAGAATGAAGAAATGAACTATCTTTGACCTGTTATCAAAGCCTTAATAAAGAAGAAAAAATTGGACCACTGAACATCAAACTTGAAGTAAGAAACACCTGAATAAACATAAAAATCCATCAGCCAATTCCACCGACACTAATAGTTTTAAATTGTCCAAGTTTGATTAATTGGTCAACAATAGTAAAGTTGCAGTTTGAATATACATTACTATGACTACCTGATATATTGTTATAATCAGATGACCTGCAAAAGAATGCAAAAGAAGTATAAGTAAGAAAATGTGCAAAATAAGTCAGTCACTATATCAGACTATCACTGCATGATTATCACGACCATAAGAAGTCCCAATGACGCTTTCCAAATATCAGTAGAAGATTTAAGAACAAAAACTCAAAAAAATTTGCTGCTCAAATTCAAATGAAACTTTGTTTACTGACTGAAATCGAAGTTTACTGACTGCTTTGTCCCTTTTTTCAAAAAAAAAAATCACTCAAAATATGGGTTTAAGAAGCTGCAGAGAGAATCTGTAATCATAACTGCACAAAAGATTACAAACAGAACATCTATGGCCCAAAAATCTGCCCTGATAATCCTCTCATGACCTTCACAGGGTTTCTGTGTGAAATTGGCATGAGTGTCAAATTTGAAGTTGAGTAAGTTTCTCTCCTTTAGGAACTTCAGGCACGCAGCACGTTCCACTGAGAGTCTCTGCAAACATTTAATTTCCTAAATCACAGCCTTACCAGCTAGAGTTTGGACCAGAAAGCAGCACAGCTGGACACATGGTCATTGAGGTAAGGCTCGTAAATATAAGCTTTTTGGCCTGCGAGGTGAAGGTATATGTTTGGTTCATATACCAAAAAGAAATATGCCACTGATTGTCAGTCAATCTCTTATTTTCTGCCACTTTGACCACCAACTCACCCACGCTGCACTGTCCTTTCCCCACCACAAACATCTGCGTCTTTGTTGATTAGCGTCCTCTTCAAACGGCTCTTTCCTCCTTCAGTTTTCTATGGTGGTCTTTCTTTGTTGACCCCAGCTTCACCCTGCTTTAAATTGTAAGGCAGGGATAAATAGGGAACAGTGGGGAGTTTCTCCGCCAAGTCGGGTCAAATCTAGGCCTTAGCTCTGTTCTGGTATCAGCTTTATTTAGCAGAGGTGTGGCTGCTGGGTTTCCCTCTTTGTTACTTCCCATAACACCACCTCCAACCCCAGAACCATGAGAAGGACACTGGGAGCCAAATCCAGGGTAGACCAGGCCACACAGAATGACTTAATGATGGCCGTCAGCCTCAGGCCAAGTTCAGGACAGCCAGGGTGGGGCTCGAATAAAGGACAACACCTCCATCTTCAGTTAAGGATCAAAGTTCAATTTGGTGTCACGTGAAGAGAAGAGTTTCTATTAATAGCTTGTCCTGAGGTGTTTAAACTGGACAAGCTACAGGTTGGTTTGCACCTCCATTAATGACTTGTCAACAATGCACCCTTGACATTTTACAAGCCGTTCATCGTCAGCTCTGAGCCTGCAAAGTTTCACAGATTCAAGTGAACGAAGCGCATTCATCCCCCTCCTGAAGGCCTGCATTCACGGTGCTTTATTAATGGCTGGGCTAACAGAGTGGTTAATGAAATTACTTCACACTTCAGAAGCCAAAGTCATTAAGCCTGTGACTGTGAGTGACTCCAAACAGTTAATAAAGTTCAATAAAGAAGCTTAAAGAGCCTAAACTAATATGACCTCCTGACCGCCGCCTCAGGAGAAAGCCTCCTTCAGATGACTATTTTAACAGGCAGTGAAGAGGAAATTGCATCAAGGTGGATGTTTGCGCTCACATGTACATGCAACAGAGGTGGTCAGTGTTAGATATGAAATGTAAGTGCCTACCTTAACCTGACCTTGAGGTGAAGGAATACAGTATGTAGAAGCTGTGTGTTTCTATTATTCCAAAAGCGTGGCATGGCTGAACACGCAGAAGCGTGCAAACAATCTGTGTTAAGCTTTACATAAAAAGACTCTGTTTTGGAGAGCAGGCAGGATCAGAACGTGGATCTCACCTATTCTCTGCAGCTCTCTGGTTTGTTGTGTCTGCTGGCCGCGTAACTCCCGGATCTGAGATCTGATACGTTCTCGCTCACTGTGGCTCTCTCGCTCTGTCTCCTGTAAAGAAAAATACAAGAAAAAAAAAATCACATATGTTCAGTTCGTTTCCATTAAGCTCCAAAAGTATCATGTGCTTTAGACTTTTTTTCAGGACAAAATGCCAACTCATTGAGTGAAAACATCAGTCCTGTGATCATCTGTTTGAGGTCAGCTGATGATCACATCACTCTTTTGTTGTAGGTTGAGGTCAAAAGCTCCAGCCATGAAAAGCAACATGCCTGGCCAGCTGGAAAAGTAAAGATCTGTTTTATTTTCCATTGTATATGTCTGAGAGAGAAAGCGAGACACCCTGAGCGCCAAAAGCACCAACATATAGAGCCAATGCTCACTTTAAAACTGTGCTATTATCTCCGCTATACAGCATGACTTTACTTTAGTAGCTCCAAGTCCTTCAAGTCTAATTTCAGCACCAAAAAAGCTCCTTCTGCAGGACTCTGGTGCAAAGGTGCAAAGGGGAGGCAAAGAGGGGGAAGATGAAGATGCCGGCACTACTGTTGGGCCTCTTGTGCCTGACCTTGAGCTTCTCCACAGGAGAATCAGCTGCACAAATAAGGGTCCTCTGAGCACGTGTGCACACACGCACTTTAAATCATTCCCACACATTCAATCTTAATCCATAACACTTCGAGGACAAGCTCGCCTATTAAAGGGCAAAAAGCTTTTGTGTGCGGAGCTGCAGGTGGTTTGCATCATTCTGTAGCTCATTTCAAATGCTGAATGCTATCAAGGCTAAAAATCTCCTGCAAGGTGTTTCACAAGAGGCTTCTGTGTTAAAACCAGTCCAACAAAAGTTGAGGTGGATCCTTAAGAAAATATTCAGGACATAACCTTCCATACTGAAAAAATAATAATTATAATCTTTTTAGAGTAATAACATGGTGTAGCTCTGTTCTGAAAACACATTCACAAGCTTTCAAGCAAGTAAAGAAAGCACACACACCCAACCACACATTTTCAACACGTCACAATCAGTTTTCCATGTGTAAACAGTGTTATCCTACACAGGAGACTGGCACAGTTGTCAGCAGCAGCTACGGTAGGAGAATCTTATAAATACCTCCTTTGTGTTTTTAGAAGGTTTTTAATTAATGCAGCGTGGGATCAGAGAGAAACCTCGCGTGAATGTGGGACCAAACCGCCTGCTCGAGCTTGAGGACAAGTGAGAGGCAGAGGCGAGAAAGGACTGGAGGCTTTCTGCTCTGTTGACTGTGACCTTCCCCACCTTGAGCAGATTACAGGGCAGAGTCGCTCAATCGCTGAAGAGAAAACGTAATCAGATACTGTTGCAGGAGAAGGCAAACAGGAAAGGTGAATCTGAAATGTCACAGCTCTGCTTATAGACAGAGACAGCACACCAGTGAATGTAGCAAATAATGCAGTTAGGTAAGATTTTAAAAAGCAAATTTAAAAAAAATAAGTAAAAGAATTTAAGTTTTTAAATTAACCTGTGTTGGAAATTTTTTCCAAAATGGAGTTAAAGAGCTGAAACATTATATGTGACATCACAGCAATATAAACCTACACAGAAGGGGCCCAAATGTAATTTTTTCCGTGCCTCTTTTCCATATGGATCATAAACTTAAGTGGGACCACAGATTGTGGGACATAAAAAAGTCTCCTCAGCTTTTCAGGGCAACAGTAAATGTTGCTCACACAGACCGGTGCACCGCAGTAGAAGGTGGATATTGAGTGGAACGCTCCTTTAATGAGTCATTACAGTGTCTGACGAGTTTGGAGGACACGAATAGTCTCCTGCAACAACACAAAAGAGTGAAGGCACTACAGTGTAATAACACGAGGGGTCACACACAAAGGGCACTCTCCATCTGAGTGGAGACACTCAATCATAGAGTCACAGGGGGGGATAATTGTGTTTAAGCCATAAACACAATTAGAGAGGACAAGTCTCTCCTCACCCGCCCCTTCACTCCCTCTCCCGCTTCTACCGGGAGTCAGACAGACAGCCATCATTTCACAGCTCCCACTAAACCACAGGGAACATATTTCTCACAGACAGTGAGGCAGAGGGAAAAAAGGGAAGATAAAGTGGAACTGGAGATGCAGACCAGGGCTCAAGACCTGCTGCCAGCCACCGTTCTGTCATTAGCGGCTTCCCTCAGTGAAGAACTGACAGAGTGAAACCAAAGCTAACGCCGTCCCACTCCGATGCTCCTTTGGACCACTCATGACCTTAGCAGCTAGTCTGTGTTGAACTGTTTTGCAAAAGCTCAAACTGGTAAACACAAAAACAACTGTCCTCTGTCTCTCTGTCGTAACCACAGCCAGGCGTGGGCCATCTGGATTCCTCTGAACCCTCAAATCCGCAAAAAATAACAACAATGGGACGGAGGCTGAGCCAGAGCTGAGGCGCACACCTCCTTCTCCATCAGTAAGATGAGATCAACAACAGATTAACACGCTGGCTTTTTAACGCTCCAGTTTTCCATGAAAGTTAAATCCATCATGACACTGGTGAGGTCTGAGTGTCCTCCATGCTTCCACGTGGAAGGGAGAAGAAACCTGACGGCTCATTTTCCATTACTGCAGCCGCACGCTCGGCTGACCTCCAACAACTGAAACACAGTAGTAAGTGAAGTAGCAATCATCTCAGTATCACACACTCAGTCTGGTGTAGGGAAACCCACAAAGAAACTCAGCACTGAGCCTCATTCCCATTTTGACTTACTGCACATCATCATATGCCAACCCAGCATTATTTTCTCGTCTTTTTTCAGAGGATCTGCTGTACGTTTTTCCCCTGCATATCATCCCCAAAATCTGCCATGCTTTCTCTACGCTGGGCACAGCTAGAGATAGTTAATCTACTCTTTTTCAGGTCTCTTCTTGCAACTTATTTATGCTGAGATCAGAGCAAAAGCAAAACTTTGCGAGGAGATGCAACAACCACCCACCAAGAGCCTACCCGAAGCCCTCCAAACACATCTAGAGATCATGCAAACCTGCACCCTTAAAGGCTTTAATCACTAAATGCAAGCGTAAGCATCAAGTATTCAAGATTTGGTTCTCCCTTAAACCCTTTCAAGTAATATTGCTGTATCAACTTCACTGGATGTGTCACTTTTATACATCATTAAAGTGTCACCAACATCCTCAGAGTTAAACTGTCAACCTAAGAGAAACAAAAATGATCTCACCCAGCAATAAACCATTAAGCCACAGAGCCGAAAGGTAAACAGAGAGGCAGGCATGTCCCATTCTTCAGTCAGAAGGAAACAAGCGCAGATCGATGAGGAAAGATGTTTAAATGGTCTTTTAATGAAAAAAAAAAACACAGCTAGAGATTAAAGAAAGTCAAAGAGAAGCGTTTGATCTGAGACAAACAGCTGAAGAAAAAAAGTGACATTTACCTTCAATCCACTGAACTTCTCTCTCCCTCTCTGTCTGTCTTCAGTAACTCTCTAAGAGTCAGGACATCCGCAACTCTTTGCTGCTCTGCTCCCACAGCCACATCATACACACTCTCTCACACACACACACACATACACACACAAACATACACACCACACACACACACACACACACACACACACACACACACACACACAATACCAACAGGCCACTCCCTTGACTTCCCCTCCCTCCCATTCTGTCTCCACAGGGATCTTAACCCCCCCAACACACACACACTAACACACACATTTCTCACAGGTTAAACAGTCGCCTGGTTGACACATTAACTTCTGACACACTCTGCCTTTGTTTTGACCTATTTTTTTCATTTTTCTAACTGCTGAATTATTTGGGACAAGAGGTGATATTAACTGTATCAGAACCTTATTACATTTTTTTGGGGATATTTTACACTTTTCTGTAATAAAAGATAATACATTTCTTTTTCCCATCAGCTTTTTTTTTTTTTTTTTGCTACGTCCATATAATTAAAGTTTTTTATAAGCTGTTACAGTATGGTTTCCCCCAAATGAGCAAAGGGAAACTTTTACCGCAAGTCAGCTATCCCCGCATGCTAAGAATTCCCATTAAAACACTCATTAACAGCTAAGGAAATTAACAGCTACCTTATTGTTCTAATTGATTTTCCATTCCTAGTTTTTGGTAAAGAAGTTCTTGAGCTGGTGTTTGTTTCAGACTGCTGGCAGCGTACACATATTGCCTGTGTGTGTGTTTACGTGTATGTTTGGCTGCTGTGGAGGCCTATCAAAGACCTCCATCTGCCATGGGACAATTGTATGCAGCTCAAAGAGATCCGTTGCTGTGATGTGAGTGGAAGGAGCCCTGCTGCTGCTGGCTGATGTTGTTTTTGGCCATGTCTCCATTCCAGCGCAGACTATACTGCTGAGGCACAGCTGGTGGGTTGCCTGCCTGTCTGTCTGTCCAAACCCCCGCCCAGACCTCCGACCCCCCTCATCCATCACACCGCCTGTAGCTTACAACCTCACTGTCATGCCGCTCAGCTGTCTTACAGGAAGTGAGGTAAAAAAGGCTTGAATGTTGGAGCATCCTGTGACGCCAACATGCTATCATCGCTTCCTATGCGAGGACAATGCGCACCCACACACACACAGACACACGCACACACACACACTCAATAGAATGCATGCAAGTGCAGCTCAGGCTTCAACAGACAATGGGACTGATACAATCAATCTATAATTTCTCCCCTTTTGTATCAATGTGGTGTAAAAATGTGGTTCTTACATTAACCACCAGAATGTTACTGACATGAATGATTATATTTTCCTTTAAAGAATAAACATAGTATGTCTTCCTACACTGCCATCACTCAGTTGCAACAACAGTGACGACATACTTTTAGTATTAACTTTGTTTTCCTTTACAGAAATCTCATCCACTGGAAACAGAACACTCATCAAAAACTGTGATCAAACACAGCAGATAAGATAACATCTGGCTCCTTGCAGACTCTCCCAAACAGCTGAGCCTGACATCTTCACATCTTGTTCACCACAACAAGCATTTAATTCAATCTGTTTCGCTGCGAAAGATAAATGTCAATGTCAATTCTGAAAACAAAATGCGTTATCATCCACTAGAGGGCCAGTCAGCCGAGAGGAGACGTCTGAGGGGAGGCTGAAGTCTGGAGTTTACAAAATAAAGAGGCACTCAGATATATTTGATGTAGTCAAAGGCCATCAAATAACATCATTTAAGTACTTAATCAGATTAAATTTAGAAAGTTTTTAAATTTTTTGAACCTCCTGTGTCTCTCAAACACCCTCAGTCTAAACTTTACATTTCAGTGTGTAACCACCTCAAAGAGGGCAAAATGACAATGGCTGTGAAACCACAAACAACAATGTACTATCTTCAGGGGACATCAGGCTCTAATTAAATTTTATCTTTCTTTTCATACTTGAGAATTTGAATGAGAATGTATCAAAAAAAGCACATTCCTTGCCCCGTGGCAGCCAAAACCATGTGTTTTGTGTCTGTGCGCGTCTGGTGCAGCCACATTCATGACACAGTGTGTGACTCAAGTCACAATGCCTGTTGTTGTTTGCTGCATTCTTCATTGTGGCAGCAGAGAAACCTTCGTGGTCACTGTTGCCATGCAAACACACCCACAAATTGGTCTGTGCCCAGTTAATTTTTGTAAATTGAAGCTGACATGAATGAGTTTTAAATTTTAAACCGAACCCATCAGTTGTAATGTGATGTTCAAATTACATCAGGATAACACTTACTCATTTTTTTCCTCCCATAAATGACACTGATCGCTCTACTGTACTCACCCCAGTTCCCATGCTGCTCTGGGGCTCCACACTCTCAGGCTCCAGGCAGCGACCAGGTGCTTTACTTCGCTCCACAGCCCCTAAAAACACACACACACAGCAGTAAAACAATATGTAGAATGAAGATAACAAGTCATTTTTCCAACTGATACCAATTCTCAGGACATTTGTTAAATTACACAGATGAGACACAAGCTAAAGTGACTGAAGACAAGATTATCTGAGGTGTCCTAAAGGGGTCTCCATAGGAGGAGGCTGGGCAGTCTGCATGCATCACTCTGCCCACACAGCAGGTTTCAGAGTGACAGGGGCCTCACACAGACCAGACAGCGCGAAGGAATGACAGGAATCCACAATCTGATCCAGCATGATAGGTAGATTTGACAAAATAATATGGCGACAACAGACAGACAGCTATTTCCCCCACATGAATTATGCATACACACACATCGAAAATATGCATTTACCCTCAAAGATTCTAAATAAACCTTGCAGTTAAGGAATTTTATGGTATTTCAGCACCCACATCCATCAGATCAGCAAATTCCTTTATAACTGCCAGGATTTGGTGCCAAAGCTCAAAAGATCTCCAAATTGTATCAGGGTTAGAGGTATGGTGTTTAGATTACTAGATTAAATCTAAAAAACTGTTCTCATCTAACAAATTAATTCCTTTTCAAAGACTCAGTTGAACGGTTTCTGTGATTCAGATCCTAATTATGGTTTAGCTGTATTTTTATAGCACCCCCTTCAGACCAATCAGTGTAATTATTTAATCTGTCAGAACACAGTGACAGAACGAATCTTTCCTTCATTTACTCAACTGGTGTCATTTTCCCTCAAAAGTGAAATAAGCATCTTTTCTCTTAGCCAGACGAGTTGTATCATATTTAGCAGACACACACAGAAACAGCTGGACTCACCTTGCTGCTGTTCTTCACGGATTTGTCGGATGGCTGCTCGGATCATCTTCCTCTCCTCATATTCGTTGGCGGCACGGAGCTTCAGATAAACAGAAAAAAATCTCAGTGCACACAGGAAAAGCATGTGGCGTCAAAATATCGAATGATTTTTGTCTGTTAATACCATTTTAGTGAGCTCATCAATGTCCTTGATTGATTGTAGTTTCATTGACAGGACGTCCAGGTTGTCGCTGGATTCTGACCTGCGAGACAAACACAGAGACGGTAAAGTGGCGATAATGGCATCATTATGATAAGTGACAAACTGGGAGGAGTAATATCTTAAAAGCAACATGATACTGACTGTATCCTGAGGCCTCTCTGTGCATGTGAAAGGCAACAGAGGACAATTCCACGATAACTCACAGTTTTCTTGGATGGGAGAAAACCCATCAGAAGAAACCCTCCCAAATCAAGCATGGAAAAAGTGATATACTCCGGCATAACAGATCTGACAGCAATGACACAAAGTTCTTGAAAAAGGCTGCTCTCATCCTCCCTCCTTTTTCAGACTCATATTTCTCCATTTTCTGCTCGCTTTTATGTTGGTTTCTATTACTCATACGTTCCTACAGTTCTCTCATTATCTTCACTTTCCTCCAGTCGTGGTATTAAAGGATCTGTGGCACGATGGAGTGGAATATTTCACATTCCACCGCGGAAAGGCACGGGATAATGAAACTTTCAGACGGGTTCTGTGCATACAAATGTGTCTTAACATGTGCACACAGTGCTACAGTAGGTATGCCTCCTCTAGCAGCTTCTGAGGCAACTCCTTTGTTATTGCAACCCAAGTAATCTGAGTAGCGGTGGATGGAAATGATTAGGACCCGGCCACTGGTCTTAATAGTGATGCAAAAAGAGAGAACGGCAGCAGATGGTTGGGTGTCTCCTCCAATAGTGTTAAATCTTTGCTCCAAATCAGACATTAGCAGTCATTAATTATCATCTGTAATAAGATTCAGCCAATCCTGGTCTGCAAAGCTCAGAATTTCATCGGCACAGAGAAAAACACTGAGACTTTCAAAGCTTTGAGTTTCCATCCCATCTGGTTTTTTGTGATTTTGGTTTTATGTAGCAAGGCTAAGGAAAGAGAAAGGTACTTCATGCTTTGGTGTGTGGCTGATTGGCTCACAGCACCTTCTGAGGTTTGAAGTTTAGATTTAATGTCGCAAATTAATATTGTTTGACAGATTTGAGGAGTTCTTCAGTTAGCAGAGCCAATCACTTTTGCTCATATTTTTCAGAAAAAACTGCACTGATCAGCCAAATTACATAAATTATGAGTAAAATGTCTGAGTCTTTATCCAACATTTTTGATCAAATTAACCTTTAGGCTGACTGAAGACTTATATTCCTCTGAGGCTCTTTAAATTGCAGATAATCACAGTGTTTACAGTAACATCACGTTGTTCTTCAATGACTTAAGCCTGTTTATCCTGTTTCTCATTTAGCTCATCAGCAAAAAACTTGTTTGTTGACAAAATGGCAGAAGTGATTTTTGAGCTGAGTTATCAGTTTATCCCCTTTCTTCGGCTCAATGACAGGTGCTGGGAACTGTGTATTTCTGAACGGGAATAAAGCTAAGGAGGCTCTGTGTAGACCAAACAAACAATAAATCAGACGAACAAATGATCTGAGAAAATCTGCTTCAGTCTGACTCTCACATCTTAAAATGCTGACATGCAATCTGGCATAGGGACAAAGTTTTAAATGTGACAGTATTTATAGTGAAATGTGCACACACAATGGAAAACTGAAAATCTACTGTGGTTGCAGTTTTCTGTCCCCTTGGATTCCCTAATGTGACTTTTCCGGACTTTTCTATTTTCCCACCAGAGTTAAGAAATGCTGCATCCGAGCTTTACGACTGTTTTCACAGCATCTTCACAGCACTTGGACCAGTTTGTTATTAGAACAGGTCTCTCTTTAGTGTGTGTGTGTGTGTGTGTGTGTGTGTGTGTGTGTGTGTGTGTGTGTGTGTGTGTGTGTGTGTGTGTGTGAGTGT
>JAPZDY010000022.1:18681412-18711362 GCA_029783645.1 Ctenochaetus hawaiiensis | reverse complement strand
TGTTTTTTTTTTATTTCTCTCTTTTGTGTGTGTGTGTGTGTGTGTGTGTGTGTGTGTGTGTGTGTGTGTGTGTGTGTGTGTGTGCGTGTGTGGTCCAACCTGTGCTGGTTCTCCTTGTCTTCCTGCTGATTGAGGCGTGTGGGTCGAAACCTCTTGCTGGCCAGGGCGGCCTCCATGTCCTCGATCTCCCGCCTCCTCAGCTCTCGGATGGCTGAACGGATGAGACGCCTCTCGTCCAGATCCAAGGTTCCATCCAGCTGCACGTAACAACATAAACAAGGAAACAAAAAGAAGGCATGAAGGGCAAATGTAAGGATTAAAGACTAAAAGGTTAGCCACTTATCACTCTTATATCTGCATCTTGGATTGAGTGCACCACAGGCGCATGGCGAGGAAACGGCCAGACAGTTATATAAGTAAAGAATCACAGGCTTGTTCTCGGTGTAAGTACAGGGCAGTGAATAAGCAGCGTACAGCAGCGTACAGTCGTAGATCTAACTTCTCTCAGTCAATGTCTCTTGTTCTCTGTAATTAACCCTGTTGAATAAGAGCACATTCATTTACATATAAGAACAGGGCAGACTTTAAGTTAACCTGCCTTCATTCAAAGCTATCAAGCCAGAGTGAATTTGAAGAAAAAACAAAATACAACAATTTTTTGGATCTTGTATCCATGCTAGCTAGCAACGTTAGTCTGTCAGCTGGTCAGCTAACCATTTTGGTCCAGATTGAAGAAACTCAAGAACTACTTGATGGATTGCCAAAGTTTTTGAAGCTTTCATGGTCCCCAGATTATTATTGCTGCTGACATTGGTGATCAACTGATTTTAAATGGAATCACCACAGTTATGACATTTGTGGTTATTTAGCAAGTTAGCACTGTTATTGTGAGTATATTAACATGCTGTCGTGAGCATTTAGCTCAAAGCAACGCTGTGCCAAAGTTCTGCCTCACAGAGCTGCTCACATGCCTGCAGACTTTTTAATTAGGTTAGTCTAATCATATTAATCAGTTCACAGCTGACAGATAATAAATCAGAGCATCATTTGGGTGAGTGACAGTCAGACGGTATCAGACCCAACAGCCCTGGCTTGGATTTAAATGTGTGGCAGGGAGTTACAGGGTCAGCAGGGCCGATGGACAGCTTATAGATTGGTGATGACAAGTGATTTGACTTTACTAATGTAAACAGACAGGACCACCTGAGCAAGGAGCACAGGATGAGAGATAGGCACGGCAACAGCTGGTGCCTTGCTATAAGAAAGAAGTGCACTGAGCTCTTCAGGTCAAGCCATCACCCAGGTGTCTTCTTCTCTGGCTGTAATTCAGCCTTGTTGAACAGGAGCCAGGCCACATGGGGCTCCAGATACTCAGATGTTGAAGTGGCTCACTTGGAAACACTCCCTGAGCCATTTCATCACTCTGAGTGACTATTAGCTAAAGAGTTTATTTTTTCAAGCAAAAGAGGAGTAATTAAGTATTGTGAGTATGTGTATAAAAGCAAGCCCTGCAGACAGAAACGCCAGTCAGAGAGCTGGGTGCTTTCATGTTAAAGACAGCCATGAGCATGGGAGGGCGGATGGAGCCCTCTCCTGTCATATGAGAGACAGATCTCTCTTTTTGTTGACAGCAGGAACCTGTCAGCACATGCAGAGATGAGCTGATACACCTCTCAATGCGCACGTTGAGGTTTTCTTGCTGCAACTGTTAAAACCTGCAGAGTCGAGACACAAACCATTGCATGCCAACTGGTTTCTGCTGGAGGGAGCTGCATGTGGAGGTTAAGCTAAAGCTTTACCCCCCTGATGGGTTGAAAAGAGGGTAGATGTGCTTCCCCCTGCTGGGCCTGGAGGAGGAAGGGGGGGGGTTTCACAAGAGATGAAGAGGGCAATTGGTTTTGAGGTCTCGCTGTGGTTTGACAAAATATGCAGCCCGAGCTGCACTAGCTCAGAGGGGCTCTCCTATATGCTATAATTTGCGGACATTTAAAGTGCTGAGCTGACTGAAAATAATGGGTAAGAAGAGAAAGTGCTCAGAAAAGAAGAAATCGTATGAGGGAAGAAGAGAAACTTAAGAGGGAAAAGGAAACAGGGAAAAGATGACAAAGTGAAAAAAAAAGAGAAAAATGAAAGAGAAGTGGACTTGGGAATGCCTAAAAAAGGGCAGATGAGAGCTGGGTGGGAAAGGGCCAGGCCTCGTACAGGTCATTCCCCACATTCCTGCTGACTCACAGGGAAAGAGATCATCTTGAGATCTGCCAATCAGGAACCGCTTTTGGGTCCAGCCTGGGAGTGAGATGATGATGAAACAGGAAGTGATAGCTGAGGGTATTTGATTGTGAAAGCGTGGAAATTGTGAGAGGAGAAAGGAAATGAGAACACACTCGTCATTTCTATCATCATCCCGTTTTTCTTTCACATGCCCACTCACACATCAATCAAACACCCAAGGGAGTGGTCTGTTACCACACTATCAGCTCAGTGTTGAATGAATGTCATGACATGATTAAACAGCCAGTAGGCTGCCAACTTGGACTGATTTCTTTATTCATTATTGAGACATAACAGAACACCTTCATCCTGGGCCTCTACTCAAAAACACTAACTTCTGCCTAAATAGGCTGCATCTTGGCGTTTGTGCTGTGCATATTAGTTTAAACATGAATCAAAATATTCAACAGTCATAAAAAAGGACATTGGACGTCTTCCAAACTCAGAGCATGTGATAAACTGCACATCTGTTCAAATCAGCCGCAGTAATATTTCTAAAAATCAAGTACAGCGAGGGCAATTAGAGTCATAATGCCGTGATAAGAGGAGAAAAACAATTTCTACGAGCATGTCAGCACTTTGTCTTTTATCTGCTCCGACACAAGGAGTTTTAAATGGACCAATCGGTGCACAGAGGCCGCACTTAGGGCACTTTGGATTGGTTGCAACATGTTTATGCTAAATTCAAACTGCCAGTCCAGTTGGCATAAAGCCAGCAACTGTAACCGACTTTTCCTTTATGGATTTGAAAAGAGGAGGAAAAAAAAGAAACAGGAGGCCAATAACTTCCCTGTACAGGAAGGTAATGAGTGGGCGTAGCCAAAGCGAATAAAACACACCTTAAACTTGAGCGCCTGCCAAAGAAAACAGAGTAGCCGTTGTAACACCAGAGACGGAAACACACGCTCATGTAGAAACAGAGTCCGTTTGACCAAATCCTCACATGACAGTGGTCTTTACAGAGAGTGAACTGCGTCACTGGCAGCAGAAACAGAGAAGGGGGGGAAAAATATCAATGTATTTACACAGTGACAGCACCTTACACCGCTGACCATCCCCAAAGGCATTTTTCAAACCAAAGCCACAGAACTCTGGGTAACCAACCGTCAACTCTGACTCAAAACAACAACAACAACAACACTGACCAGAGAGCAGCTGCTACAGCCAGACAGACAGCTTTTACTGCTAACAGACATATGAGTCAGAAGTAAGACACGGCGTGCAAACATGCTTTACTGAAAACAATGTCGTCATCGAGACGTCGCTGAGCTGTCAGCACCTTTAATGACGGCAGGGGTGAGGGGTGGGCACGCTACAGTCTGGTCTGCGGTGCTAACCGAAGACTCACTCATCAGCAGCTCCGAGGAAGCTGCCGTCACACCTGTCGACATCTGCGGTCACCAGACTGACTGAGACAGTGTTAGGAGCACGATGGAAGAGATATTTATGACCAACCTGATAAGAAGAGAGAAAAAAGTCCTGTAGAAACTGGAGCAACCACTTCAGGGCCATGCTTACAGATGGATGACTTTTCATATGCAAATGCACTTACTCACCGATATAAACAAGAACATAAATACCTTATTTGGCCGTAACTGTATTATGGTGAGGAGCAAGTAACAAAAAAAGGGTTTTAATGTGTCATGAGCAAGCCTGCTAAAGCTTGTACTGCACTGTGGGTCACTTTTGAGTCACTTTCTGCCGAGCAGCAGCTTTCTATGGAGTCAAAACCGCAAACCTACCCAAAGACATCCAACTGAAGCAGCTCAATCAATCACAGCCAATTAGAAAGCGCTCATGGTTTAGAGTTAATCCAGACCAGCTGGTGACACTCTGCTGAGGACGGCAACACCCTCTGAACTTATCTGCTACACATGAGAGACAGAGATTTAATTAGAAATTTTAAGCTTGTGAGGTTGGTGTAATTTATTGCGTTTCACATGACCTCAGAAGTGGTCAAATATGGCAAAAACTCGAGGTTCTTCAGGTAATTAAAATATACTAAACTACTATTTAGTGGGCCTGCAGTGCAAAGCCGAGCTGAATGCACATGCAGTAACGACTACCTGTGAGTGCAGCCCTGAAACAGGATTAAGTTAAACCTGTGGAAGTGAAAAGAGCCAGACCACTCAGCTAAATTACTGTGCAAATAGAAAGAAAATATCTTACAAGTTCAGATTTGTCTTAATTTGCCCCCTTCATTCTTCTGCCTTTATTATTACAACATTTGTTAAAAGTTGGTCTAAACAGTCTGGTCTTTTTTTTTTTTTTTTTTTTTTTTACCGCTGTGTGGATTAAGTTGCCTTGAGATGCAGCTGGCTCCATCCTGCTAAGCTTCAATTAATGTCCTTTTGTTCCAACCACAGTGGTTCAAACCAATCAGTGTCATCTTGGGAATTACAAGCAGCTACAGACGTAGTTTAGCTGTGATGACCAGCAATAATTGTGGCTTCCAAAAAAGTTAGTGTAGATGAAACTATAGTATCACTTACTTCAAAATCTTGTTGTTTTTTTTTAACTGTTTGCAAGTTTCTAAGCATGACTCCTGTATAACAAACTATCTTGTGCATCAGCCTAATCACTGGCATTACAGTTTGGTTTTGAGTGTTTTAGAAAAAAATGTAAATATTTCGCTGAGAAAGATAAAGAAAGAGCTTTTATATAGGAACTCAAACACTAATTTACAGCTCATGTATCTGTCCAGTTGTGTTGTGTGCTGTGGATTACAAAGGTCAGGTCAAACATCACACACCCACCCAGCCCCTTCTGAGAGCACACCGATCCCTCAGGCCGAGTCCCGACCCTTTGACTCCCAGTGAGTGTGCATGTGCTTAGGTGTTTTTGTACTTAACACTTTCTACTCTTGTGAACTGTGACGTGTTCAGAAAATTCTCGGACACAAAGGAGTATGTGTTTACGTTCTGCAAGCAATGTGTGTGTGTGTGTGTGAGTCTGTGTAAGCCCACGTGCATGGGTATGAGTGAGTGGTAGGGGGTACTGTGTTTGTGCATGAAATGAGGGCTACAGTAATAATTTCCAGAGCAGACTGAGGTTAGAGTGCAGCCAGGCAGCAGATCGGATCAGTGCTTTAAACTCACTTGTGTCAAGCCCACAAGTGAGTTTGCCCTTATAAGGACACACGGGACACTCCTGGTAGCTGAGCTGAAGTGGATTACCAGCTGCAACCAAGGAAGCCGGACTGCTAAAGACACTGAGACAGACACAAATAAACAACTAAGAAAGACTGAAAGGGTGAGAAAGTTCAAAAAATATTTTTGTCACCCTTTAATCTCTTTATTGCCTTGCTTAAAGGCAAAACTCCAATCTGAATTAAGTGGAGGCCTATAAATCATTTCTCAACGCCTCAGGAGAACAATGCATGGGTACAGCAGGCTGACACACACACACACACACACATAGACACACCACACCCAATGAAAAACTGGTATATAATGGGGATACATGAGAGCCCTGCAAGGCATGGGACTCCTGGCTTTTCAAAGGAGGGAGTTTCAGTCACCTCTCGGCTGAAAAGTCAACAAAGAAACAAACCAGATACAAGATTAAACTCACTGTGCTGCAGAGCACACTGAGCCTTCATTGTCTAGTGCTCAAAAAAAAGGAAGAATCTGTAAAATACACAAGTCAGGGACGAGAAAAAGTTACTGCACATGTGGCAACATGCTCTTTGTGAGTGCAACTACACGTGTGGGAAGGCTTAACCTTTATGAGTAACCGGATGGTAGGACAAAGGCCCAAAGCAGACTTGGGAAAACAGTGTCCCCTTTACACTTGAGGTAGCAGGCATAAAGAACGATGTACTGAGGTATGCATGTGGGTTAGGGGTGGGTATAGGCATCAACTGGTTTAATAGGACTGTTTATGATGCATTGAAGACAGATCTGAACTTGTGTTGTTACTGATTTAGAGCACAGAGTCTGGGATTAATGCAGTGGACTCGACATGCTGATGGATTAATCAGCGCTTACTCAAATTTCCTATCTTGCCCCATTGTCGCATGTCTCATCAGGCTAGCCTTTCAATCAATCAACCACAAAGGGACACATTTCTCTTGGGCTTGATCCACCACCCACTTCCATGAGACATTTTGACCCATTTTGCCTGTCTGGCTCCACAGTCTTTGTGCGTCTCTCTTCAGAGCTGCAGGTCAGGTCACAGGAAGGGATCCAGGTCAGCTACAGCCAGCTCAGGGCAACTGTGTCCCACATTTGGGAGCTGGCCTCATCAAAAGGGTTTTATATCAGCCAACGTAGGCAAAAAACTGTCTCATTATTTTGCAACAAACTGCCAGCGCAGCACAACATATCAATAAAACCCTCTCAACAAGTGTGAACATTACTTAAGCATCCGTTCACTTTGACAACAATCTCTGTTTGAGGGACTTTCACTGTGTGATCTTGGGTCAAATGCTGGGTTTGTTTGGCACAAGTTTTGATTTTATTATTTTACAGACTCAATTTTCCACAAACCAAATTGCAAGTAAAGGGAAATCAATACAGAATTTTGCAGCAGAGCAGCTGCCACTATCAAAACTGGTGCCCACATGAATCCAAAAGCAACAGGACTGATGATTGTTGAGTCAGAATTGGGTGTATTATAATCATACAGTCACACCTTATGTATCACTAAGCTGCAGATAAGTAACATAACTTGAGGCATTCGGGAGATTTTACACGGCTCCCTCTGAAGTCTCGACAGGCTTTGTGCAACTTTTTTCACATGTGCAGTAAAAATTTTTTCCAGATTTTTCTTTTTTAACTATAAACTTTCCACATAGTCAAAGAATTGGAACCTTTGAACCAGCCAAGGAAAAATATTTTACAAATAAGCAACATAAAGAATGTTCCCTTGCAAATTATACTGCATCACCCGTGTGTTTGGATGCCAAGACGTCTCTGTGCCATTTCATGGAATCTGCAGTGCCACTGTGTTGTTTTTTTCAAGTTAAACTTAAAGGATTTTTTTCTTTTTATAGTTTCTTTTTGTTTCCAAGGTTATCATATCTAATCATAGGATTTCGACAGAGGAAGGGAGCTGTCCACAGTCTGTTAGTACAGTCAATTCTCTCAGTGGTCAGAGGCAGAACATCAGATACAGAATGACAGATTTCAGCAGGATGGAGCCTTCGTAAATAAAGAGATAAGACAGACTGCGTCGAACTTCAGCTGGCCTTGTCCCGTGAGCAGACCCGGGTCATCTCAGGAGCTGCAGCACCATGAATCTTCACCAAATATGGGATGTCAACAGTCAAACTGAAGACCTTCATGACCGACTGTTTTGGTTTGATAAAGGGAAAGCGAGGAGGTGAGAGGGGTGTCTCACAGCAAGAAACAGAGGGGGAGTTAAAGCACTTTGGGAGATTGCAGAGCACAAACAGTTTGTTCTGATAGATCCACGAGCCGGGCCGTGCTGACTCCACAACAGGGAGTCACACAGTGACAGACAGACAGAGCCAAATGAAATTTAACAGATCAGCTGCTGCATCTAAAAAAATACCACAATATGAACAACAGTTGGCTGGAAAGCAAAACATCAACATCCGCTGGACAATTTCTAGTGGATCTCAGGAAATGGCTCTTTCCTGGGGGAGTCAACATAGAAAACACCAAAACCACAGTGTTTCTCCCTTTTTTCCCTGCCTTCATCCTTCTCTTCATCTTTGCCTTGCTTTCATCTGTCTCTTTTCTTATTTCTAAAGTACAATTCTTACCCAAGCTGGTATATTGTAATCGATTACTCTTTTTTTCTGGCTTAATTGAGTATGTGACTAAACAGAAAACCCCAAACATTTCTGATCCTGCAGAGTGCTGCATGTTGCTTCCTGTATTTTTCTCCATAAACAGAGCCACGCCTTTATACCTAAAACCAAGGACTGCTGAAACTGCACCAAAGCCCTGCTATTGTAGCTGAGAATCTGTGTTTGGGTAAAGCAAATGATTGCTGAACATCAAAAGGCATCTTTATAACATCTTGGCAATGATAAGAGTCATAATTGTCTCGTCCCCTGAGAGAAGCACAGCTTCCTCATTTCCTCATTATCATCTAACGAGGACATTCAGCAAGTTTTGCACAAACTAAACACTGAGAAGCTTCATTTTGATCTGTAGATGCTCTTCACGTTTGATGAGATTCTACAACATGATTGAAAAATGGTGAAAAAGCTTATTTGTAATTGGAGTTTAAGCATTAAAGCAGATCAGACACATCTGGTTAGAGTTTTTTCTGAGTATAAAAAATGTGAAAAACTGTTGGTCAACCTCGACACGGGAGCTCAGAGTGTTTGTCGTCCTCTGAGCACCTACAGCATTGAGGCACAAACTGAGATTTCACTAACCAAGAGACGCCTGGCGGCAGTAAAAGGAGACAGAGGATAAAATGCACACCTTCAATCTATTATCCAGACCTTTTCCATTTGGCAGAATGATGATCCAGACAGATGGAGATCAGTCACAGAGACCTTCTCTGCTGGATCACTTACCACACAGGCAAAAAGAGCTCCAACAGTCAAGTCTGTCTGATGTTTATATAAATTTGTTCACTCCTTGGTTGACGCTCCCATTAATCAAGGCAGATTTCGCTGATTTAATCGATTGAGTCTATGCAGCATAGATCACTTGACTGAGGTCGGTTTCCTCCAGCAGTAGCAGCTGGCGTCTCATCTTTTTTTAACCCAGCTGTAACTCTTTGGCCTCCCTCTGTAACCACAGGTTTAAAGCAGTTGTTCTCCTTGCTCAGTATCTCACCTCTGACTGACTGTATATACTAAACTTGAAGAGGTGCCCTGTGGTGGTTTTGACCACCAGCAGTGCCTTGGTGCAACACTTTCCCAACTTGGCCTTTTTGCTTTTTTTTTTGCTGCTCTTCTTTTATAGTCTTTTCTGCAACTAAGCAGCAAACTCTCTGCTACCAGTTTACAGCGACACAGGCATGCAGTGTACATGAATGACTCCATGATACACAGTTTCAGACATGTAAGCATGAAACAGTGCTAAAACTATCATCTGGACGATTAAAGCATAAGTTTTAAAACACTGCTTTAAAACAAATACATTGTAGTGTGAATCAAGGTTGCTGGGAATTAAGCATCTAATTGGTCGCGAGGCTGTTAACATATTTGTTTAATGATCAACATCACAAAAAATGACATGATGTAATGATGTATATTTAATATAATGTGTTTACTACATAATTGCATAACTCATTAAATATGAGCACAAGCAGTAAACCATATGATTTACATCCTCAGACACTTGCTCATGCACAGTTTATTCACTTACTGTCAAGATGTAATCACAATGCCTCAGTGAAACAAGCGTCCTCTCACATTTGTTTGTTATACTTTGTGTTAAACGGTCACAATATTATTATAATTTTATGACATTTTTCAAAAGATAATAACAGGCCTGGTTTCCTCTTTGTTAATATAAAACTGCTCTTTTTCAAATGCCAGCTTATGTTTCTAAAGTATCAAATATTTTTACAATGACAAAACATTTCCAAGTATCCTTTTATAAGGAAATATGACACACTGAACTGAGTTTCAACTCTAAAAAGGAGTAACTGTTAGCTGAAATACATCTCAAAGTGGGTTCCACTTAATCTGAGTTATTGTTCCAAAGCAGCAAATTTAAAAGGTCAGAGACCAAAAATAGACTCTGATGGAGCTTTTGTGCTCATCATCTCAAAGTTCACTGCTTTTATTTTCTCATCCTTTCAGAGCCAGAAATGAAGCGCTATTTATAGCAGAGTCCAGTAACAAAAGTTTCCTGTTTTATCAAATGAGCGAGTGACTCCTTATCGCCCCGCTGCCTGGCTGTGTATTTGGATATTCACTGCGAGAGGCCGAAGTCTGCAGGCTGTAACTCAGCCGCTTGTGTTGGTCTCATAAGTGTCACTGCAGCAGTGTAGATAACACGGTTTCTAAAGTGTCACTTAAAAAAGAAAAACTGCCCTGCACGATGAACTGTTCACAGCCCATTCCTTCATTACCTCCTCACTGACACCCTTGAAACTTAATCATACAGGAAATGTGAGGGAGTAAATACCTGTGAGAATGATGACAGGCTCAGCAGTAAAAAAAAAGAAAAAAAAATCAGGTGTGCACTGTGAACACTGTTGTTTGTAGTTTAGAGCCTCTTTTGTGGGGTGGGGGAGGGGGGGGGGGGGACCGACACTTACAAAAACACCCTGTAAAACCTTCATCCAGGTCAAAGGCAGTTATGTTCAGCAGCTGCCGGCATGAACACAGAAGCAGCAGGTGTTATCAGCGGTCTGGAGTGTAAAACACTGAAGACACCCTTCAACCTGTGAGGGTGTGTATGTGGCGAGAGGTGGGGGGGGGCTGCATTTAAAAGAAGAGCTGCTGCATGCAACAGCTTGTATCCGAAACAACCTGCAACCGCTTTGAAGACAGAAAAATGTCTTTTATGACTGCTGATGAGGCTCAGGTTACATCTTGCAGAATCATGTTTCTGCAATTTAAGACTTTATGTTGAAACTTTACTTCAGGGCTCAAATCGGCAAATAGTTTTTAATTTGATTATTCTGCCAGTTATTGTCTCGAGTAATCGCTCTGAATGTTAAAAAGTGAGAAAGTCTCTTCTCTTCTTACTTTTACTGTGACAAAGAACAATCAAAATAAAGAAAGCAGATACTTTAAATAAATACAGTGCAGTCATGATAATATGTGATAACATTTGCATCAAATGTTCGATGGTAATAAAAAAAAAAACAACAACAAAAAAAAGAGCACATATATCTGTAAATGCCCCAGACGGTTATATAATGCAGCATCATTTTCCTGATTTATTCATTCTTAATGATGGGGCTGACATTTCGGACAATGTCTCTGGGGGGTAAGGACAACCTGGGACTGCACTGAGAGTCAAAAAAACAAATCCATTCTTCCTCTCCAACTGTAACCGTTGAGCCCTTGTCAACGCACAAAGGGTCCAAAGAGCCATAAAACGAAGGCCCAGGGGTCCCATATATCACCGCAGCCTGACCACAGAGTGAAACTGGCCTATTTTAAACATGCGTGAATGCTTTTTGCTCACCAGGGAGAAAGGACGGTCACAGGGCTGGAAAGACAAGCAACAAATCATTACATGAGACATCCAGCATGTAAAATCAGCTCAGCAGGCGCCACAGGCTGAAGAGCCTCCAAGCTGTCATGAGTATTCAAAAAATGGAAAGGAAGATTTGTGCGTTAGCAGACCACAAACTGTAAAAGACAAAAGGGCAGTCAGATTCCATGCATACATTGATATTTTTATGCATTTTTGAGCTAACAAGGTGCCACATTTGGACTTTTCCTGCAAACAAAACAAAGATGCGGTGCAGCAAAGAGGAGTTTCAGAGATAATTAGAAGGGAGATCATGGTGCGGCTGTCAGACGCTCCAGTCCAACCTTATTCTTAGCTCAGCAGACAGGTGCACAGGCGCACATCAACAACAGACACCTGTAAACCCAGCTCGTCCTGCAGGTTTGACACATGCACAGAGGAAACTATGGCCACACGGCAGATTCAGAGGTAGCACAACTGATAATCATCACCCTGTGAGCTGGCAGCCAGCTGATAAAATCTATTTTTAAGTGATAGCGGTTGGAGTGGTTTGGTTGGAGGGAGCTTTTTCTTCAACTGTCCTCAGCAGCTTTTGTCTTTTTGTGTCCACAGATCTTAAACACCATTCAGACAGACGACCCACAACAAACATCCTCTCCCAAGGAAACTCGGACGCCAACTGATTATTCTGTGGATATTTAAATAACTGTGGTGGCTGAGAGAAAAGAAAAATGCTTTTCCTGGTTGCCATGGAGGGGATTAAATGAGCAATATAAAAGGCAGCCAGGGCTCTGAATAGAAGGGTAGAGATGGGATTAGTGGCGTTAGAGAGGCCGCCATATGACCTTCTGACTGTTTAGTTCATTAAGTACAACACAGGTCTGGAGTTTGTGTTCGTTATCCGAATGTTGTTTAATAGAAGCTCCTCCACCCGGCTTTTACCACCACTTTAATTAAGCCTGGGCATTTCAGAGCATCCATCGTCTTCTTTTTAAGTGTCCTGAAAAACAACTCTTCATTCACAAATTCCTCAACAATCACTGAATATAAACACCGCAAAATATTTAATGGAATCTAAACACAAAACGGCTCCATTCGTGTCTCAGTGCAGCAGAATTTAAATTCCATCACAACACTGCATGAAGTTTAATCAGAGTTTGTTTTCCTTTAGACCAAGTTTACTGCGGAAAACCCTGACACTCGAGTCACCACAAACATCATCAGTGAAATTGTGGGATCTAGGTGACCTTTCGGCTGGTGGTCACGTCTGAGGGAAGGAAAGCTGTGGGGAAGACGCTCAGCACTAAAGAGGAGGAGGCATTTCAAATCTACCTCAGTAATGTGCTGAGCGTCAGTGTCACATGATGACAAACCCCATGAATTCCAGCGTCTGCGTGATACATGTTTTTTATTCTACCGCTGCAGCTCTGCAGACAATGCCAGTACTCTTACAGCGATAAAGGCCACACAGGAAGATTCAGACAATAACAACATCGAGTTGAGCTCTGGACTAAATGAAATTACAGGAAAGATATCACTGAAATAAAATGCTGTTGGGCAAAGCAGTCAATGATTCACATACACCTGTAAATCTGAATCTCTACTCAATTAAATATAAAATTACAACAGTTAATGGAAACTTAAGGAAGTTCAAAAAGCTTGAGATGTCCTCAGTCTTTCCACTTCTAAAATATGTAGCAACTATTTTCAGTCATTCCTCCTTTCTATATGTTTTAAGTTCATCTTTCTTGCTTTGTCCCTCTGTAAATAAAGTCATAAATCTCCTGATCAAAGCAGCCTTTGCAGTAAATCATTATGCTGAAAGAAAAAATATTATTTCCTCAATATCCTCCTGTTCTCAAACCATTATAACGTCACTTTTGATACAAGTTCGTTCTTTCAGTGATTTATGAGAAGAAGGCTGGCCAGACGTTGGGAAAAAAGTGGACTGTCTGTCTTTGTGCAGTTTAAATAGTCTCAGGCAGGTCAACAAAACATCACATTTATATGCTGCCTTGTTCCAAAGTAAACAGTCTTTTCTTGTCAGGTTTAGTGATCTTAAAGAGAAGAAAGCTAAATGTTTTTCTCTCCTTTAAATGCAGAGCCTTCCAGGGTTCGCATAGTTTTTTAAGAGCAATATTTAAACATTTTTCAAGCACTTAAAAGGAACTTAAACCAAATATTTCCAGGTTTTAAAGGCATTTAAAATCGTATCTAAATTTGAACTATAAATGCAACTGCATATAATAAAGTTCACAGGATTTATTTGCACCCACAGCAAACAATGTATCATCATTGTGTTTGTTTTTCCAGCTGCTCATATGGACTTGAATTTTATGTTCTAATCATGATCATTTCATGTTTTCTATTACTGACACCAGGAGACAACAAATGCACACAATAAAACAACTGACAACTTGAAAATATAAAATGATTTTCAGTTAATATGATTGATTTTGTAGACAAAACACCAGATTATGTTGAAAGATCAAGTTTTTTTTTGTGTGGAATGCATTCAAATAAGAGCTCGTTCCTAAAAACTTAAAATATTGCTAATGAAATAAAGCATTTTCCAGACATTGTTTAAGGCTGGCGGCGAGGATAACAATATTAGAAGTCGAGGTAAAATCATTTACTGTTGTTAAAACTGACAGGCTGACAACCCCTGCTTACCATATTTAATTCCTACTAGCTACTACTTCTAATCACACAAACCTTTTAATGTTTATATCGGTTACAATTACAGAATGAGAAACATGAGTGAGGACAGTATCATCCAGATGTTTCATGCACTTCTGCTGCATCTGTGACTCACGCAAACCTGCTGTCTCAAACCCGGACAGGCTGACTCATGCAAACTTGTACATGTGTCTGTGTTTCAGGTGTTGTAATAAATCTCAGACATGTATCACCTTCCTCTGCCTCAGGAAATAATTATGACATGACTAATGTCACTGTGAACCGGGAAGTTTCTTTTGTTGTACATGTTCACTTTATCAATAATGATTTTGCTGCTCACACTTGAGACATTATGTCTACTTCAGTGACAGACATATTGTAACATATAAATGTGAATCAAGTGCAGGGGAAATTAATCTTACTTTCATTGATTTGTAATAGAGATATGCCTGCCGTGCGTCATCATGAGCAATTACATTAAAACTGAATATTTTCTAGAAGTAGACTGGGCCTCAGCTTAGTATTGTTTTCTTCATGGAGCAATTTGTCATTTATTCATTTCATTAATCAATTTATCATGTATTGCATTGCGTCTGAACACAGTAAAATAGTCAACTAAAGTCTAGAGCCATTTTTAAATTGCTTGTTTTTACCAAATAATCAGTCCGGAACCCAAAGATTTTAAATTTAAACACAGTGAAACAATAAATGTACCTAAATGGATCATCAATTGCCAAAATTTTGATACTTTAAATTGTCCTCTGATCAACTTCTGGTAAAAAAAAGAAAAATCCAACATTTTTTTTAAACCAAAGGTGACCTTTGTCCAATCAACAGTCAAAACCCCAAATATATTCAAAGACATAAAAATGACACAACTAATTAAAACCAAATATTTGCTGATTCTTTCCTGGCCAATTACTCATTGTTTGAGCTCTACAGTGATGATGTCCTGCTGTCTGTATGTGTGCAGATCACCTGTCAGAATTAATTTTACTGTCATGTATGAATTAGAGAGAGACTTTGTCATGAGAACAACAGTAATTATGTGGATGAACTGAGATAAGTATGTTACAATATTTTGTTAAAAAAAATCTTATTTATCAGTAATCAAGGTATTCTGTTGCACTAAAATATGAAGTAACAACAACATGCCTATACTAAAATGAAGAGAAATAAAGTCAATGTCTTCACTTATTAAGAGATCTTATCCCTTTATGAAGTAATTAACAAGTCTGATGCAACTTCATATAATAACATATATGGTTATGGACTTGATTGCAAAGTGTTATACCAGTATAAATTCCCTTGTTTTTTCAATGCAGACTGCAAAAACACCTCAGTGGTGTGGCTTCATTTCCATCATGTACCTTCACTTCAGAGCATCTCCTCTCGTGTACTCACCAGGGCTCGCAGGGAGGACTCATCCAGCGCCGAGTAACTCTCCAGAGACATTTTAATCTTCTGTGTCGGGATCAGGTGAGAAGAGACGGTCTTACTGAGATCTGAATTCCCTGCTCAACGTGTGGTCTGCCACCTGCTTGCACACGACTTCTGGTTGTTTTCTGTCTTTTTTTTCCTTCTTTTCCTTTCAGTGCTATTTGTCTTAATCTTTAGCGCGGTTCAAGTCAGAAACTTCCTCTAAATCAGCGAAAACACAGTCGTGTCCCGCTGATGGAAAAGCATATTTCGGTCCTCTTTCGTCGACTCTTGGGTTGCAGTGAAAGCAGAAAACAGGCCCACACTCTCTTGCAGAAGCCGTTGGCAGCTTTTTGAACAGAGGATTCCCACCGAAAGGTGTAATCCCGCCCCCTCTCCGTCCACGGCTTCTCCCCGGCGCTCATTCAAAGCGCGCCGCTCTGTGGAAAGACGCACCAACAGCGTCCTCTGTATGGCGGATGATTTGTGCCGCAGGACGGGCTATTGCAGTTGTGTGTGGGAACTCGAATGTGAAAATACAATAATAAAGATATTAATGAAATCTGGGCATGTTTCTATTACTATTGTAACTTTAGCTATTCAGTATATTTATCGTTCAACATGCAGCCTTGTGGTTTTTATTGCCACCATTTAGACACCAGAATTGGTTCTGATAAGCCAATGTATGGATGCCCCTGGCAATAGTGTGCTAATGACAAAATATGAGTGGCTTATGAACTACTACTCGCAGTTTAAGTAACACTTAAACTGCGAGTAGTCCACTTACAACAAACCTAATCTTAACCACATAGTGACTGAAATGGAAATAAATCTACACTATGATACTTCCTTAATACAAGATTCAAAACAGCAGCATTTTTGTTAAAGCTCCTTCTGCTCCATTACCACATGTATGGTAGGAATAGAACAAGGAAGGAATAAAAATCATTAATTTGTTCACCGGTTGTTGGAAATATAGAGATTAAATAATAGATGTTTAGCATTATAATAAACCTTTTAGTAATGTTTCCAGCAGGGTTTTGGTATCATGACAGGAACTGAGGTGAGCTAAGTGTGACAAGAACTATGAAACAACACTGACCAAGTACAAACTGAAATCGTGAATGTTCTTGTTAAACATTTAATAGCAACACAAGACAAAGATCATCAAGATATGTGTTCCTAAACAGGAACAGTCAGCCATGTGCTATGTGAGCCTTGAGTGCATCCAAACAACACACCAGGTGATTTCACTGACTTAACTAGTTGAGCTCGTTGATCAGGTATTAATTAGGAAAACACTGTGACATTGCCTTTAGTCAAAAGGAACATTTTTAAGACTCACTACTGTCTGTGGCACAAGGTTGCCTAATTTATAAGTATTTCTAAAGAAGACCATGTGTTACACACAAAATACATCTTATCAATCTTAAATCCTTTAAGAGGAGCACAATACATTTTTTTCACAACTCAAAAAAGAATATTTGACTGGAGACACAGCTTCAAAAGCCATCTCTCCAAAACACTTCACACTGAATATAATTCTATAGTTATGATTAGAAAAAGTCTAAATATTACTGAAGAATATTAAATACAAACGTTCAACAGTATAAAAAGACAAATGTTCAATAATCATATTTTTTCATATCTTGGTCAAAGATGCATACATTTATCAAATCTTTTCCTCAAGCCCTTTTTAAACAAAATAAACTATCAAAGTGCTTCAGGTTACACAACGATGCAGAAACCAAAAGGAACACTGAGAAAGAGGAAAGAAAAAACTGATAACAACAAAACATCCTTGGCAAAAGTAACAGGGTTATGGTTGAGTTAGACAAATGCACACTGACAAATTGTGTATGTGTGTGTTTCATGTTTTCAATGTTCTTAATGCGTTATAACACAATTTATACAGTTAAAGAAAAAAAATCAAAATACAGCGTGAATATAAATCAAGTTTATAATTTAACTGTCCAGGCTAAATGTTAGACATACAAACACTGGAAACAAATCTTTAAAAAAAAGGCAGAATACATGTGGATAAACTGGATTACTTACTTAGATTTAAACAGTGGAATTAAATGAAATATAAGATACTACTACTCACACAGGCACTTATCAGATAGGTATATGCTTCATTTCAAAAGTGTGCAAAAGGATAAATGAAAAGCAGAGTAGGAGATTTGGTTTTTCTATTTCTCCAGATGTTCCTGCTCTCACTCTTCCTGCTGCTCTTCATTCTGCTTCTTGGGCAACTGCAAATGAAAAAAAATTAAAAATACATTTACAGACACTTAAGTATGTTGAGTGTCCTTTAAAGGGAAATTCACCTTTAAAGCAGAGCTGACTCTGTCTAGGTAAACCTTTGTGGCCCTATACTAATATTGAAGTTCTCTTAAAAATGAGACTAAGAAATAAAAGAAATACACTGACAAACACACAAATAAGGTATCACAGCAAAGGGTCATTATTTTCACTATCTTTCTAATGCACAGAGGTCTGTATTATGTTTCCACTTTGATCACATAAAAACCATCAACCCTATGGACACATTCATTGCACTGTCCATCATGTACCCTAATCAACAGGATGTGATTAAAAAGTGAAACCTGAAATGTACCTTTGTTAATGGATTCCTTATGTTCCCTCTTCCTTCTTTATTTTCTGGTGGATGTAGTCTAGTGTAAAAAAAACACATTCAAAACAGAATATGAATTATCGACTTAAAAAAACACATTTCATTTAAAAAATTCTTAGTGAGAGGAGCTAGAATAATTATAATTAGATTTTTAAAAAAAAGTTTCTGTAAGTCCTGATTGTTGCTTTTACCCCTTTAGAGATGCAGATCCAGACTTTGCAGAGTCACAGAAAGATGACTGAGCCCCTTCTGCTTCCCTGCCGTGCTGAAGTCTGTCTTTTACAGAAACATCACAGTTGGACGTCTTCCTTTGACTTGGCAGTCCAATGTAGCCTCTGTGCCATTCCCTTAAGTTTTGTTCTGGTGGCCCATCTCTTTCCAATCCAAAGTCCTCCATGAAGTCAGCTACGTGAGAAACAAGACACACAGTTGGTATATATAAATACAAATACACAGTGACCAAAGACAAATCCCTGCACACATCAAAAAAGCAATCAAAATATGATGCACAGAAATGAAATAACTTTACTAACTTGTTTTGCACATGCAATGTTTGTTTTATGCCACTAATTGTGGTTGTGTTAGAGTGGACGCTAAATACTGTTATTTTCTGAATATTTAGTTGACCCTAGTTATAATAAGAGTACCTATAATAAACAAAGACACTATGGCATGTTTCTATTGCAAATTATATAATCTGATTCTCTATGGACTTTCTGCAATATATATTGTCCTCTATATATTTTTTCAAAATTTTTTAACATTTAAAATAAATGATAGACATTACCTTGGTGCTTTATTCTTCTTTGAAAATCCGGAGATATCTGTCCAAAGATGTCCTTGGCTGGGCTCAGTGGCTTTCTGACAGATGCTTTTGTTAGATTGTTCAGTGGATGGGAAGTCTGAGGACGCATATCACATTTGTCCTGGGTATAAAAACACACACAGAGAAAATTGCAAAACATTAGAACAAATGTTTGTGTTTTACTTATTTTTTGCATATAGATATTATTTTTCAAAAGCCTTGTTTATTTCTATTTTAGCCAGAGAGTTCATTTCAGTTTCAGTCCATTGTTCAGATATTGAATTAGCCATTTTGCATTAAAAATCTGAAACAATCTGTATATGCTGGTTGTTCAGATAATGTGGAAATCTCTACAGAAAATATATTCAAATAATATTTAGTTGCAGATAGTGCCTTCACATTTTTAAGAAATTCTACAGAATAATCTGACAAGTATAAGTAGTTATAGGCTGACTAATTTGAGTAGTCTCATACCTGATGGTGAAACACAACAGCCTCTTCTAGAGCAACGCCACAGAATTCACACGGAATGACCACGTCGCCCTCTAGTGGACTGGCTGGAGGACTATAAGAGGCTGGGGAGACTGAACGAGGGAAAGTGGGGATGTTTGAAGCGAGTGTGTCTGGGAGGCTGTGCATCACTTCTGAGGCATTCCTGCTCATCCTGTCCTCTCTCAGTGGGGACGCAGGCTGCTTGCTGAAAGATGCAAATGCGGAGGCCGGGCTGCACCCAGTCTGAAACAAAGAAAACAAAGATTTAGTGAAAAAGAGGCTAAAATCTGTATTAAAAATGTTTAAAAGATGCAAACATGGTTGTGATAGATGGAGATCAGGGCCAAGTTTTAAAACACTCAGAGGCTGTAACTAGACTGTGAACCCTCGAAACGAAGATGAAGACGGGTAAGCACATGTCTGCATGCCATGTGATGTCTGATTGCATCTAAGCATTTTACTCTGATTAAAAGTATTCATGCACAGGTTAGTACTTCCAGTGAGGAATCCTGTGGGCATATTTCCAAGCAAAGACAAAAAAGTGGGTCACAGTGAGATTTTCCAACAGTTTGTTCACTTAAACTGAAAATGGGTCTAGAATAAGGTAACAATATTACAAAATATCAATGATTCCACAGGCAGAGTGAACAGGAAGTGTTGGGTCGATAATATTTGTCAATCAGTTTCTCATAACATTTTTAGTTCTGTCATGACGTCATGCATGCAAATTTAATGAACTGACCTTAAATTAAACACTGAATGCCCTCCTTTTCTCTAGTGTTGCCATGTATTGTGTGGAGGTACAGTTTTAATCCTCAAACATTGCTTTTTTTTGCTTGATTTTTTAAATGAATTCTTAAAGCAACACTAGCAGATTATGATTAGTGTGTGAATGCTCACAGACTCTTTCATACCTGGATAAAAACTGAAATTATTCCATTTATGAATGAACAGAAAACATCAGATAAAAACTAATAAATCCATCATCCAGGAGACTATGAATATAAGAAGAAACTAAACTAATTAAATCACTGAAATCTAAAACACTGCAATTCTATTAAGTTTCAACACTGCATTCTTTCTTAAACCACCTCTTAATTTATTGTGAATGTTATGTCTTTGTTTATGTTAGGATCCTGTAAGCACGATGATCGATTTTCTGAAGGATTGATTAGTTTATTGTTGTGCTTTTTACATGTTTTAATCCAACCAGGGTTGAAAACTAACTTTTATGTCCACCTTCTGATGCAGTTTGTCACTTCACGAGAAAAAAATTATTCATAAAGCAATTTTATTTTAAAAGGCACCTATGTAAATTCTGATCAATTTGCGGCTGTCTATGGCTTCCACTTTCAGGTTTATGGTCCTAATTATGAAGCTATTATTTTTCTTATCTTATCAAAGAGAATGTTGATGACATACCATTCTAGCCAATCATGGCACAATTGTGATGCAGTGTAACAACACATAGCTTTTCTGTGTTTCTGCATTTAAGTGTCCTTGTGAGGGAAGCAGACTCACTAACTGAATCTGCACTGTGGAATGTCACAAATCGCTCTATAATGTTACGATTATTTATCCACCACAGTGGCATGTGGATAAATGGTAGGTTGCCTGGTAGGTTGAGCAAAGGCAGTGTCTACTACATAAAACACTTGCACTTGGTGGGTTGCAGGCGCTAATTTCCGATCTTGTATCCCACCATTTTTAAGTCCTCAGCTGGCTGACACAAAAATCTAGCATCACAGGTCAACCCCATGAGCAAAAGTGTACCAAAAAGCATGGAATTACTCTCTAACCTGATGCAGAATAAGGTCTTCTTCAGGAAACAGCTCTTCACAAAACTCACAAGGTAGCATGGTATCTGTAAAGATGATTTTAAATCATCAATAAATTGACAAAAGAATAACTTGAAGTAATTGACTCAACACTATTTTACCATTTACCAGTTTGATCATGGTCTTGGACTGCACTTGTGCCTGTGCTTGTAGTGAAATTGGGGTAGTTGTTGTTGGGCGGTGAGAATTGAGAGGTGTTAGACGTTTTCCCAGTTGTGTGGTACCAGATACCACTCCAAGGGTTGCCTTCTACACCTCCAGCTCCTGATTCTCCATCACTCTGAAGGCTGAGAGCCAACATGTAGTCAAGGCCTGATGAATCCTCATCCAGTGCGAGTTCACTTTGTGGCCACGTACTAGCGCTGCTGCTGCTGGTCAGAAAATCACTCTGCCCCAACACTGGGGAGAAAAAAAAACCCTCCAGTTATTTCATAAAACAATTACAGCTGCAAGCAGCAATACGGCTACTTAATTTCAAGTATATAATTGCATGTTTTAATAGAAAAAAAGACCTTTTAATGTTGTGAGATTTGTTTGGATTGGATATATTTCTGGCCAATATACAATTAAATAAGACTGGTGGACACCTGTTTCTCCAAAGAAAATGTAATAATCAATAGGTAAATGATAAACTCACAGTGGCTTAGTGGTGTATTTCTTGGGGCAGCATTCTTCCAGTCTCCTGAGCTTTGAGGTCCCCTTGTAGTGTTATAAATTCTGGGATCAAATGGCCGGGGAAAGGGCCGGTATTCTGCTGCACTAATGTTATTATTCTTTGGGCCCCTTTCTTGGGCTCCCAAAAGGTTACGGATGGAGTGGGCTTCAAAATATGGTCCAGGTGACATTGGGTCTACCGGACTTCGACTTGTGCGGCTGTTGTTCCTCTCCTGGGGTGGCGTAAGGCTTCCACATAAGACTGGATGCACAGCTTTTTCCCTTAACATTACATTGCACTTGCAGTGTGAGCAGGGCTCAGTGCGTGTGCCGCAATACTCTTCATGTTCTTTGGACTGACTGTAAACAATCTCCAGTTCACAGTATTGGCAGGGGACCAACCGCTGAGAACATTCAGATCTCTGAAAGAGACAACAATTGTGAAGACGCACAAATTGAGGATTTAGTCAAGAAAGTTAAATGCTGGAGTGACAAACAGGGAAAGAAATGGTTGTATAGGGATACCTCATGTACATCAATATGGTTCTTCTCAATCTTCGAACCACACTTGCATGTTATCTAAAATGAAAAGTAAAAAGGCTTTTAAACTGCAGTCATCAAGTTTCCGTCTGACAACTTGAAAACTTCGTTGTAAGTCATTTCCTTTGTGGTGAATATTTGAGATCACTTATGTTTGCAAAATGTGGTCACTCTCATGTGGTTTTTCACCAGGCAGCATTAGCAAGCTTATAGTTAGAAGTTAGAATGAGAGTCAGAGACTAATGTTGATAATACATCTACTTTGAGTAAAACAAATAGCTTTTTAATAACAGAAAAACAACATAATGTAATATGGTTATCAGTAGTCAGTCAGTGGTCAGTACTGCTGCTTAGATTTTACCTGTGTGTGCTCCTGCTGTTTGTGCTCCTGCAGATCTGATCGAGGTACTGGCTCCTGACATACATCACACAGCGCAATGTTTCTTCGACAGTGGATCTCATGGGTAGTGAAATTAGCCTCTGGTATGTCATGTTTGCTAAAAAAGTAAAGACAATAATAATAATAATAAAAACCCATTTAAATCACCACATTGTTTGACCGATCTCTTCATTCACCTTATTTATACTCACCAGTTCCCACAAAACTGTGTATTTTCATCTGCCATGGCTTATCCAAAGCCTGTAAATAAATTACAACGTTAAGATTGCAGCAGATAAAAACAGGCATCAATAAGTACTGAAAACAATAAATATTAAATAGGTAAACGAGCAACATGAACAGAATAGGAAACAATCTGAAAACAAGAATATAGGGGTTAAGTATAAATGAGAGTCGGACTCAAAATAGCCCAATAAACCACCTGGCTTGGCTAACATGTTAGGAGACAATGACACTTGACCCGGCTCTGTTTTTGACGATATTTACCTTTTAATAACACATCAATATACTTTTTAACTAAAGAAGCTTGTTGTCAGCTAAATAGATCAACAAGTGGTATTCAAACCTCTTGGGCATATAGTTAGTAAACTGGCATTAAAATTTCTCTATTTAGCCAATTTATAAATAGTCCTATTGATAACCAGGGGATAATGAAAAAAGTACAGGTAGCTACCACTGTCGTTAGCAAATGTACTGGGTGACATCCCTTTCGATTTGCTTACCAAGTGTTTCCAGGCCGGGTAGCTAACTTTAGCTGTAAAAGGTGGCTTGGGTCAACCAAGAGGATCCTCGTCAACCTTAATCAACAGGCATCTTGAACCACCTCAACAAAACTGGACATTAGCCGTGTTGTCTCAGAGTAGCTAAGTAGCCTAGCATTAAATACACTGTTAGCGACGACCACGTAGCCTTGATTATGCTAACTAACTTTATATGCTCTTAACGAAGAAGCCGTGAAGCTAATGTGATAGCTAGTTATGGGCTTCTGTTGCCCGGTCCAACCAAAACTTGGACAGCCGATTGTTGTTATCGTTTGCCTGTAAATTACCCACCAGGGAATGGGTGACAAAAAGAAACCGTAGATGACAGCAAACTACTTGATGGTAGCCAGTAAAACCTTCGTTATTTCCTCCTTTCTTCTTGTAATGCAAGTCTTTTACCCCGAGTGCAGTCTTACAGGCTGTCCACTACTCTGCGTCTTGAACAATTGGCTGGAAAAACAGAATCCCACCTCAGCAGCTTATAATGTTGTGCATAGCATTAAGTCGTTGATATAATCGTGACCTGTTTTCGTAATGGGGGTACAAATCACAGAGGTTAAGGGTTAAAGCGAGTCTCTTTAAGTCAAAACGCAGAGCAAAAAATCCCGCAGACTACTCCGGACTCGAATTTGATTGATTAAATAAACATCGAGCGCTTGTGAAAATCGACTCGAGCCATCTGATATTACCTTCAAGATTTATTTAAAATATTAGAAAAATGTGTCAAAATATAGAACTGATTGGTCTCTTGAATGTGTTTGGGCAACCCCGTGACTTTGCATTAAAACTTCCGGTCTGTACCGGAAGTAGGAATGTGTGCGGTGGTTAGACCTCAATGGTTAGACATCTGCCACTTGTTGACAAAAAAATCAACATATTTACCAGAAAATCACTAATTTCAAGAGCAATGATTCTTTTTAAATATAAATAGATAGACCGAGCTCTTGATATTAGAGTATGGAATTCTGTATTAGCTCCCCATTCAAATTATGTATTGCTGAACGCTGTCAATGAATTATTTTTATTACAAATATTTCCATTATTTGTACGTTTTGGCAAATGACTTAAAGTAAGGCAAAAACGTGGTCAATTTTTTTTACTCACTGACCCAATTTTAATGTGTACCCAGTGTATTTGGACAGGTCCCATATGCTGTAATGGTGAGGTTTTCTGATTTTCATGCAGTCGGCCTGAGTTTAACTTCATCTGAAAAACGTTTGGCTTTAAGGGATCATTAATTATGCTGCTGTACACTCATGTACTTCCATAGCATAAAATAAAACTAGGTTTAAACACAAATTTAAATAATTTTAAAGTTTTGCAATCATCTGATGTTTTCTTTGGCATAAATCAATGTAAATAATACAAATACAAAGTCCTAACACGGTATCAGTTTCATATTTGTGAAAGGGAACTGAAGGAACAAAATAATCAGTACTGCTGAGCCATCATTCTCTCCTGCAAAATTTTGTAAAACTCTCAAGACATTTAGTAGACACAACATAAAAGATTCATACGGTATTTTCAGTCAGTGTTTATTGAGCTTGTGATCTAACAATACTGTCATATCAGACAACTTTATTTTTGTAAGGCACAGTTTTGTTCAAATAAAACACTGATTTTATTTACAGCAAATGTCAGGATGCAGTACATACATCCCCACACCTCCTCTCAGTCAAAATGACCAGCCAATGATTGGACCATTATTGTAAATATATAAAATTTTTAATTAATTTTAAAGCCCTTGTCATTTATATGAAAAGGTAAAGTCAACTACTTATTTTACAGTCGGTTGTAAAGTACATAAAAATGAAATGTAACACCATGATAAAAGTTCAAAAACAAAATTGTGACAAGAAAATATATGAAATTGAAAGAAATTGACAAGTGATTTATCCAAATTATTTTTTTTCCGCAAATTACACTGATATGCCTGTCAATAAGTTAATAATTGTGGCCTGATTTTTTTTTTGAAAGCAAATGTTGAACCTAAAAGTGGGGGAACTTGCAGTTTAAGTGAACTGAACACACCAATGACTATGTTAAAATATTTTTGCCATTTTAAATTGCGGTACATTATAAAGGCAATATCCTGTTGCACCCACTCATGTTAGCTGATTCCGAGTGATGCAAGTTATCTAACAGCTCCTGATTGGTCACATGATTGTCTGACATGAACGTAGGTCCAACATAAAGACGGTTATGAACCAATTCCCTTGATCAAAGTTAGCCAAACAAAACATTCATCAGCAATAGTAGCTGCATCACTTTGTAAAAGAATAGCAGTACAAACAGCCCTGCTGTTGTAGCCAGATTTAAAGATAAAATGACCTTATGCAGCTAGACTAATAAAAAAAATTAAAATTACAAATATCTCAGGTCACTTCTCTTTAACATGCTCAAATGAAATAGCTATTACTCCATTTTCCAATGGAGGGGTGGGGCTCCAGCAAAAAAAAAAAGTACCACCACTGAAAGATCAAATATGCAGGGTTCAAATTCATCTATCAGTCTGCACCACAGAAATGAACTAAAATGACAGTAAAACTAAAAATTCACATTACACTTTTTTGACAGGATGATTTCTAGCAAACCGGACAACTTCTTCATATGTTAATGATTATAAAAGATTCAAGTAGCCATTAATAACTATCAAGCAGATTAAAGATATAAATGGAAGCACGATATATCACATTTTACTATTTTGAATAAGAAAATAGCAAAAAATGTGTATAACACAATATTGCTTGACCAAATTGAAATAGCGATAATGCAGTCAATGGTGTTTTTTACAGGGCAAAACTCTAGATATCTCACAATAGTCTATCCCTAACTGTGTCAAAGAGCATGACAATAGAAAGCATGTTAACATACCTGGGATGTCAGAAACATAATTTGTTTGTGACAGAAAGCATTATACTATCCACAGAGGCATTTCTGTGCCTTCCTCCATGTCAGACAATACCATCTACACACACTTGTACTGGTATAGCTGCAAAGTCCATTCAAGACGTGTATCATGTTACTACATTTTTGCCATCATTCCTGTTGGTCCCCACTGTACACTAATGACAGACATTTTCAAAAATACACTAAAATTGGGATATTTGGTCAGTCACTGTTAAAACAATAGCTAAAAGTTTAAGAAAAGAAAATTGCCTTTAAAAAACTTAAAAGTCTTTAGACAATCACAACAACATCTGCCAACTTCTGAAGGAAAGAAATACTGGTTTTCACTTAAACTTCCAAATGTCCTTGGTCCAATAAAAAAATCAGTAGGTTGCTCTTACAGAGTCGTTAACCACAGTTGTGTGAAAAAATACTCTTTCTACACTATTTTATATGTTCTAGTGGCAAAATGAAAAAGGCTCGAAGACAGTTCAAATGATAGGCAAAGGAATAAAGGAAAAGTACAGTACAAATGTTCAAGAAATGAAATGAAAAGAAGGCACAGAATTTAAGAGTTGAAACTAGAAGTCATAGAGGTAGCAGAGGTCACAGAGAGGGACGAAGGAGAAAACATTGTTTAAAAAAGGGACTTGTGTGGTGAAAGGTCTATCTGTCCTTGGATCCAAGCTTCTCAATCAAGTCCTGCAGGGGAGCAAGTTCTCGCCTGTCGATGAGGTTGAACTCCTATTGAGCAAACAATTAATAGCCAGTTAGGTTATTTAGGTCCTTTTTTTTTTAATTAAGACAATTTTATGACATGTTATGCAATGCAATGCCTAACACTTATTTTTAGTTACTGACAAATAATTTATCACACCACACATGCTACAATCCTCCATACCATGTCTTATCTCTTCACAGCCTTTAAGAAATATAATCTGGATGACTGATAGCTTTATCTGTGTATTAAAAACTTAAATTATGTGCAAAACATTTGTGTTGACGCTGCTCAGACATGTCAGAGTTGAAGACAGCGTCAGACCTTACATAACAATTAGCAACTGGACTACACTACACAACACTAGGCACTGCAGGGTGTGAGGTGCAATGTGTGAAATGTGAGAGATGTTTTACTGCTACATCCTGTAAAGATGTCTTGTCAGCTCTTTCTTAGAATGATGAGAGAACAGACCTATAGTACCGGATCAATGTTGAGCCATTAAAAAGCAGCATTTACAGATTTATTCCTGGTTCTACTTTACTTGGACACCAGTGCCTATAAATAAAGATGGATCTTTACTCCCTGGCAATGTACAAAAATGAAGCCAAAATATCCCTGAAACAGGTGCTACCATCTTGCAATGGTGACGTCACTGGGAGTCAGAGTTTGTGCAGTAGTGATCAGCAGATGGAGCTGTGGTATTGGGGTACAGCCTATACAGCTTCACAACTCAATTGTGGGTTAGATTAGCTGTCAATCATGACGCCCCCCGATGCTCCTGTGCCAGGATAGATGCTTTTCCCAGTATGACTGTTTTTATTAACATTTGAACTCATAATGACCTACTGTTACTAGGACTAGCACTCACATTATAAGAGCAACTTTTTACAGAAAAAGAGACTCAAAACTCCTTTTCAAGCATATATGAATTATAGAACTACATCTACACTATTGTTATGAGTGGTATTTTAGAGACACAATTTAACAGTGATTGTAGTAGGATAAACTTACCTGAACAAAGAAAATGAAGTGCTTGAAGGAAGTGTTGAGGTGGGCCTCCTCCTGCAGCTGCATCACAGAGTCAAAATGTTGGTGGTAGATGTGAGCATAAACCCTGAACAGACGCTTCAGGATGGTTTTGGCCACAGACATGAAGTTCTTCGGAAATGGGACTCCTGTGGGACAGAAGATGGTGGAAAATGCAGATGTAAAGAGAAAAGCATGTGTTGTTTTAACCTCTAATAAACCTTTCTGATAATTCAGGGTGAGACTAACATTCATCTAGGCAGTGTAGGGACTGTACGCTGCTTTCTTTCAGTCTGCCCTTTAGCATGTGAGACCAGCTGGATTGAAGTCAGGTGACTGGCATTTAATAACAACTCTGGCTGTGTTTCCTCTGTATTTCACTGCATTGGGTTTGAAATTTTTTATCAGGGTCATTAAGTTTTGCCGTCTGTAAAAAATATTTTCCAGTCAAATTCTGCCTTAACTCTGCACAGACAGCCATTATCCTCACTTCTTATTTGTTTTGGAGACTTTCTTGCTTCAGGCTTCTCTTCAACATGTGAGATAAATGATCAGATGGGCAATAGTCAGGTGATTGACTTGGACAGTCAATATATCACACTGTTCTTGCCCTTGGTTCACCACAGAAGAACATTTATCATAAATCAATGTCAGTCTAGGCTGTTGGAAGTGGAAAAAAAGCTTATGAAAAAAAGCAAACAAGCAGACAATGTAAACTTATTCCCAAAGGGTGACAGTAAAGTCAAATAAATTGTCAACTCTGCCAGAGGAAAGATACTATTGAATTTAACTTTAATGGGATGCATGCAGTTGCTTGGTATGTTAGAGAAAATGTGACTACAGCATATTTAGAGTTTCTTTTCTCTCTCTGAGCTTTCACAAAAACAGATCAAGGAAAGCTTTTGAAAGTTTGTTTGAATATCATATTAATCAAACTCACCAATCTTGGAGGGAAAAAGTGTCTCATCATCCAGTTGATCCTGCACCCAGGTCATCAGGTAGTCAATGTATTTGGGAGCGGAGCATTTGATAGGCTTTTTAATATTTGTTCCATCAGCCCAGTGATACTCATATCTACAGGAGGAAAAATATATGCATTATTATTATCAACTTGAATTCTAAGCTGTAGAAGATCAATTTATAAGACAAGAACATGAATGCACTACATATAAAATGTTGCCACTCTGCCTTTCTGTCAGGTTATGAAAATATCATTTGGTAGTTGATAGGCTAAAAAAAAGAGCAGAAGGGGAAATGCAAAAGTATCTACAGTCACGTTCTTGATGGCGGCTATATCAACAGGAAGTGAACCCTTGGTCTCTTCCTCCTGATTACAGACTGAACACAGACAGTCTTGGCAGGAGAGAGGATAGAGGAAGTGCCAAATCTAGATTCTCGCTAAACAGTTTCTACAGAGACCACATGCAGGGTCTAATTTCTGCTTCCTGCATGTGACATTCAGATGATATATTTCAATTGCTTTAACTGTGTCAACCTTTAAATCCAAATTATACTTGGTTTGTTTTACAAACATTGCACAACATCTCCAAAAACAGTACAAAATAATACTTCATCATCTAAACTACATTATAAGGGGAGATTATATCTTTGATTTGGTGTCATGAAAAAATAAGTTTGCAAGTATGATTCAGTTGTTACTGTTACTACATTATGGTTCGGTAAGAATTACTTACTTAAACTCTTTCCCTTTATTGAATAAATGTCTGTGAT
>JAPZDY010000022.1:18655286-18681199 GCA_029783645.1 Ctenochaetus hawaiiensis | reverse complement strand
TCTGTGATCAAAAAATCAAGTTTTAACCAGGGATTCATCTTAAGATAAAATCTTCACTAAAACAGGTGAGGGAGTCTCTCATAGCCCATAAACACAGTAACATACAAAGCCTAATTATTGTTAAATCAGGTTCTCTTCTCTTTTGTGTGTGTATTTTCTTTTAATAAAAAAAAGATTTATACTTTTACTGTAGCTTTGTTTTAAAATCCAATATAACTGTGCTGTAAAGTCACATATCCCTCATCATTCATTATGTTAATCATAGAGTTTTGTAATGTTCTTTATAGCACTCAAACTTTGTGTGACTCATCTTGTCACTGCCAACTAATGGGAAGTTCCTTGTTTCCTAAAACTTCATAAACACATACATCAGCTTAAATATTTCCCTTATTTTAATGGAACTTAGCAAATGACATTTTGCCCTTTTTTGGTGGTGTTCACTGCATCACAGTAAGGCAAGTTTTAGATAAGACTGTATGTTACATGATTAACTACATACATATGTGATGGACACTGTCTTGCTAAAATAGATACACTAAGTGAGAATGTAACATGTGCATGTTTAAATTTTGTCTTCATACCATCCAGATGCAAAATTAAGCACCTCAGGCGCTATTTGTGCCTACTGCCATCAGACAACATAACAACAGTGTAGACCACAGACTATGCCAGTTGCTTTGACCTGCCAGCTGCATGTGTAAAAAGGACAGTCGGCTGTTACCTTGGTCCAGCAGACATCACAGAGCAGCTGGTCTCAGTGCAGAACTCTGTGATGGTGCCATACAGCATGTTGATCTGGTTGAAAAAGTCCACCGCTGAAAGAAAGGGTTAATTATTATTTCTGTTCTCAGAATTTTCATGATTCAAACAGTAATAAACCAGTTTCCCTTTTCTATACATACACTGGTTTTAGCTAATCTTTTTAGACAACACGCAGTGCGTGACTTTCTCTTTCAGAAAACATATCTATAAACATTAATGAGTATGTTAATGAGGAACCGAGTTGTTTCTCACTCAGTTTCTATACATGTGTATGGTCTCCTGTACATAAATTATGAAAACTTTACTAAATGTAGTCTTGCTGTGTTTATGCTGCATTTTCATCTGTCCCCTTATTCTTAATTGTCTAAGATACAAGATTCTTTACCAAACAGTTTAATTTCTGTCCTTCAAAATCTGTTTCAAATAATTATGTATTTACTTCTTACTACTAATGCTTACTCTGTAAACAAATTTTGATTCTGTGATGAATCATTTATCAGTTTGGTTGTGTGTCTTTGTTTAGCCATAATTATCTTCTTTTTCCATTTGGTGATGCAAATATTCAACCTCTGTACTTACAGTGGGCAATATATAAATATCATAGCAATATAATGATGAGACTTGATATTGGATTACATTTTATTGTTATACGACACCAGTATTGCCGACTTCTGGTTTTAAAGGCTACTTTGCCTTAATTTTCCTTTACCCACTTGTTATATTCAAATAAGTGATGCATATCCATCAAAATATTAATGTGTTTACATTTTTCAATCACATACTGTTGCAATATCTGTATTATGGTATTAGGTAAAATATTGTAAGATTTGATTTTGACTATATTGTCCAGCCCAACTCTGTGGTATTATAATATTTAGAAATTTTAGATGGTAACTTATGGACCTTGAGACGGTTTTTATAAGTGGGTGAATTGTATTCATCAGCTTACTGTTGACAGCAATCCACTCATTAAGATCTTCTCCCTCAGGCAGCATGACAGCCTGCCTCAAGTTCCCACTGCCCAGTGTTGCCTCAGCATGTTTCAGCAGCTCGTACTGGTGGGAGCCCTCTGGGATGTTCTTCTTCGGCCTGAAGGTCTTGGATGAGCGATTGCCACTGCAAAGAAACAAACGTGGGGCTTAGTTAATGTTAGAGTGTTGAAAGGACAGTGACATTTTTAAAAGACTTGTGGAGGAGTATATGCTCCTCTTGGGCCTTCATATATGAGGATCCTTCCTGTCTGGTGTGTGTGAATAGCAGCTGCTAAAGGCATTTTTGTAAACATCTATGAACTTGATGCTGGAACGACACGTGATGGGTAACCTGCCATGTCAACGTTCAAATGCTTGCAAAGTCAGCTTATTTTGATATGTGCTCAGTGTGATTTATAATCTGTGAAAGGTAAATGAAGTTGCGGAGATCACCCTCTTAGTGCAGCAGACAGGAAATGTGACAGTATCAGGACTGTGACTGTAAACATGAGGACAGTTAATTATACTGCGTGACCGTTAGCAACGAGGTTACGCAAACGTGTGGATGATAAAATATGATGATATTAACAGTCTAGTTTCATATAAATAAAGTGTAAAAATGATAAAAGTTATTTCTGACCAACCGTAAGCTAACCTAAATAATCAGGGAGCCGAATTAGAACTTAACAGAAGGTTGAAAACAAAAGTTCAAGTTGGCAAATGCTGGAAATCTATAAATAAACAGCTTACAGATGTTACGACGAAGAAAGCTTATCCTGAATCAGAAAATGATGTAGAAATTTGACCTAAACTGATGATGATAACGATGCAGTTAGTGGAGTCTTTTATATAACGGTGCCTTATTTTAACGACAGTTACTTCCCTTGATGGAACTTCGAAGAAGCGTAGCTAACGTTAACCGCAAGCTTCTGCTCTAACATAGCAAGCGAATGCTAACTTTACTTACAACAGGAAGCTCATCTTGGCCAAGCGGTCGTCAGAGAGCCTCGTTTACAACTCCCAACCCTGGTTTAACAAACAGAAAATTATTTTAACAACCAGAGACTAGCAGACACTTGTCGGCGGTGCCTGCTAACAGTAACGTTTCGGCTAACATGAACTGCACCCACTAAGGCTCTTCCTCTATCGGGTCCCTGTCTCGGCAGGCAGACTGTCGCCCCCCTAAGGCTACATGCCGCTACTACAACTCTCCATTTGGATTGAAAAGTAATATAAAACTTTGTTTCCGCTAATACACGTGCCTATATTTTTTGCTAAAACATATTTTGTTTAATAGAAACAAAAGACGGCCTTTGATGTGGGTCTCCTACAGTTTGGGACCAACTCAATAGACAGACTGAGTTGGGGGCTGGAGTTAGCATCCACTTCAGACAACTTGGTTGTTTGGTTTATAAACTGCTCACATGGCAGCATATTAAACCTAGTGTTGTGTATGCCCTGGTGTGTGCACTTCACATGCAACAGGTTACGTGCACAATAAGGGCTGGAAGTCAAACATCTAATTATTGCCCCGTGGCTCCCAATCAGGTTAATTCTTCAACAATGGTAAGTAAACAAGTACATTTACTAAAGTACTCTCATTAAAGACAGTTCTGTGAGTGCTTTAGACTTCATTTACTACCTAACTAAATCCTTAAAAGCCAAAAAACTATGATGAATATATGGAAACTATTATAATTTAATTCTAATAATAATTGCAAATTAATATGAAACTTCAAAACAGCATGGCAGAATTATATAAAATACTTACTACATTTACTATTTTTAAGTACTTGTGGCTTAAACTTCTGTAAAATGTTTACCTAAAATGTATGTCATCATATGTAAGCAAGACTTTTACACTTCATATATATCTGGTTAAAAATGGGATAAAAATGTATGTATTGCTGATAGACTGAGACCTCACTACTGTTGCTGTCGATCTTCATTTCACTGGAAAATTACAGTACTATCTGTGCTGAAGAGGTGTGGCAGCAGATAGGGGTGACGCACGCTCTATACGTCGCGGGGGCAGGGCTTTAAAGCCGCTCTGCCCCGCTCCCTCCTTCACAGACGTCGCTCTGTCAGCCCGGGAGGTGGTGCATTTCGTAATCGGCCGTGGTGTCTCTTCTCCTCTCAGCCGGTCACAATGGCAGCGGTCAGGACTCTCAGGAAACTGTGCCAACACTCCCAGCATCAAGTCTGTAAGCTACACACGTCCGCCTCGAGGTGAGAGCAACAAACTGATCTGAAATCTGATTTTATTTTGGGAACATCTAGTCCCACTTTTACGGCAGGTTACGCGCTCTTATTTTATCAAAATGAGAATAATATTTTGTCACTTAAATATATTTCATCACTGTCCGGTCCTCTTTAATATTGTGTGTACTTGGACATGGTCGTTTGTTTAATTATGGGGTTTGATGGCCGATATTATAACTAAATGTCCGCAGTTGGTCACATTTTGGGGCGCCCCTAGCGTTATGCCGGTAACATTGCAGTGACAGGCTGGCTGATGAAATCGGCCTGAATGCTTGCACCCTGTGGTTGGAGAGCCAAGTCTCAGCTGGAGATCGAGGTGCGGGTCTGCAAACAAAAAAAACGAGATGCATATGTATTAAGGTCACTCTGTCTTGGATAACGCATGCGAAAGTAGTTAAGAAAAGAAAAAGGAAAAAATAGAGATATCTTGTTATAACTGTGTGCCTTTTCTGAAGGGGAGATAGCAACATACAGATGGCAAGATTTGCAGCATCCCGTGCAGGTAGTTATGGAAAACGTGCTGAGTGCAGCATGACTTAAATAGTGTAACGATCTAATTTTACACATAAGCCTTGAAGACTCAAATCTCGTGTTGCTACACATGATCTGCAGTTCAAGAGGCACAAGATAGATCATTCAAAGCATGTCCTGTCATGCAAGACTTATTACAAATCACAGCTTTCATACCACTTCAGTTTCACAACAAACTTTGGGGGCTTTTGATTAAAATGCATACTGCAACAAGATTTATGCACAAAACACACACACACACACACACACAAAGAAACAATAACAAAAGAAGAAAAGCATATAAAAAGACAGCACTCCACTGAGGTGGGTTTCACTTCAAAGCTGTTTAACATGGCTATGTTGTTGTGCGTTTGATTTTCTTCTTCTTTCTGATTTTCTTCTCAGTAGGCCCTTTCTAATTTAAAGTGGTATGTTAAAGTGCAGTTTGCTGCCCTGTAATCTCGACACATTTTTTCTCTGGGGACCTAGTACACTGGCCCCATGGTCTCACCCCATTTTGCCCCAAGATGTGATACTTTTCTGTGAGATTTAATTAGTTTGGGCGTAATGAAAGGGTGGTTACATCACTGTGGATGGCTCATTACTCTTCAGTTATTAGCCACCGCTTTCTGTTTGTTGTTGTATAACTCACAACCCATCTTGGTGTTTTTGAAAACTGGGGTACGGCAGTAGAACACGTCAATCCAGTTTATGTAGTCAAACACTGAGAAACTTACAGTCGGTATCAACCGTCAGATGTCTCTATTCTGTTACACGTCAGTTTCTGTGACCTGCAAAGGATTTTCAGGGTTAGGGGTCCTACTGCATACATATTGGCTCACAGAATCTGATGGATCACAGACTGTACCTTGCTGCACTTGGGGATAAATAATTGTAAAAGCTGCTTTTCTTTGACTTCTCTTGTGCTTTGTAATACCTCTTACTGCACATAGTGATTCAATGCTTGTAACCAGCCATTTTACTTTGACTTTTCCAGCCTGTGTGTACTATTTGTGCACAAGCTGCAGGTTTTCAAAAGCTGTAACACAAAACTGTACTTACAGTTCAAGTGCTCATAAAGCATCTGGCTCTGTCAGATAACCACATGCTGTGTCTAATTATAGAGGCTGTAGTTGGTGCTTGTTCAGTCAGCATGGTTTAAATTGGTCACAAGTTTCTAGTGTCAAGTCCTTTTAGCAACAATCAAAGAGACCACTTTTAGTAGATAAGTGAGTTGGGAATAGTTATTTTAAGTTAGAAGTCAGAGGAATGGTTGATTATTTGCTTAGTTTACTTTGTTCATATATGTAATTTACCATTTTTTAGTTTTCCACAACAATAATAAGGATTTTTTTTCAGCAAAATTTGGACTCAGTGTGAATACACTAGGTTTAGAATGGCATATTTATCTCTCATTTCTTTGTCTAAATAACAAGAGACCCAGCTTGTTAAAATGTAAGATAATATCAACAGTTTTTCCTCTGACTCCTTTGTTTTTACATGTCAACTCTCAGACAGGAGGCGGTGGTCATCTCAGGAAAGAAACTAGCACGGCAGATTCGGGAGGAGGCCCGGGCCGACGTGGAGAAATGGGTTTCAGCTGGACACAGGAGACCACATTTGAGTGTGATTCTGGTGGGAGACAACCCAGCCAGCCATTCCTACGTACTGAATAAGACACGAGCTGCAGCTGATGTTGGTAAGGAAGAAAAAAAAAAAACACCCACAGTTCTCATACGTATGTGTAAACACTCTTATTCTGCAATATGGCAATAAAAGAACGAAGGCTTGCCTGTGTTTTAAAGTTTTTTCTCACTTTAACCTCCCACAGGAATCTCTAGTGAGACAATTCTCAAGCATTCAGACATCACTGAGGAGGAGTTGTTGGACTTGATTGACAAACTCAACACAGACCATCGTGTGGATGGCCTGCTGGTCCAGCTGCCTTTGCCAGGTACAAAAAAAACATATAGGAGTGGGATAAACAGAGTACAGAGGAACTGTAGTGTACATGTTGCTTGCACCTGCCGTGATAAACATCATCTATGCTTAAATAAGAATCATTTGTGAATTTCTACCAACTCATCTTGACCTGAATCCGTCTTTGTTTTCTGACAGACCACATTGATGAGCGCACAGTCTGTAACGCAGTGTCACCCGCCAAGGACGTGGACGGCTTCCACGTAGTTAATGTGGGCCGTATGTGCCTGGATCAGTCCACCATGCTTCCTGCCACTCCCTGGGGAGTCTGGGAAATTATTAAACGCACAGGTAAGAGGAACAACTGCTATTTCCTTTAAGAGTTAAAATCCTGAATAAACTAACTAAAACAACTATTCAAATTCTCTTCTTTCAGGTATTCCTACTCTTGGGAAGAATGTTGTGGTTGCAGGACGCTCCAAGAATGTGGGCATGCCCATCGCCATGTTGCTGCATACAGATGGCCGTCATGAGAGGCCTGGAGGTTGGTGAAAGTGCATGTTGGTCTATCTGAATGTTTAACCAAAGGGGGTAAATATATTGGGTATGAATACTGAATGTTATTTCTGTTGCAGGTGATGCCACAGTCACCATTTCTCACCGATACACTCCTAAGGAGCAACTTCGCCAACACACTAAAATCGCTGATATAATTGTGGCTGCTGCAGGTTTGTGTAACAGTTATTTGTCGGCTGCAACTGACTGAAGTGCTCAAATATAGAGATCAACTTTTTTCATTACAATTTTAACTGAACTTTGTGTTTACTGAATTATCAGGGATCCCAAAACTCATCACTGCCGACATGATCAAAGAGGGAGCAGCTGTGATTGACGTAGGGATAAACAGGGTGCAGGATCCAGTCACTGGAAAGAACAGACTGGTTGGAGATGTGGATTTCGAAGGTAAGGCTAAACACTAAACCCTATTACTCTGCATGGACATGCCTGCCTTTTTGTGTGTGTGTGTGTGTGTGTGTTTAACATAGCTTTCTGTCTACATTTAGGTGTGAAACAGAAGGCGGGCTTCATCACCCCCGTGCCTGGAGGCGTGGGACCCATGACGGTGGCCATGCTCATGAAGAACACTATCAAAGCAGCCAAGAACGTTCTGCTGTATCCCCCAGAGAGGATCCGCATGGCGGCTGCGTCCTAATGGACCAAGGCAAATCGCAGCAACAGTGACACATTCCAGTCCCCCTCCCTGACACCAACCGCCCCCGCCCTTTTTTTTTTTTTTTTTTTTTTTTTTTTACATGGAGCTACCTGACGTGCTCCCCTTGCACACGGACTGGAAAGATGATAGCTTTAAGGCTCTTGTCCTGCTGACATCCTTAACCTTCCCTAACTTTAAGTCCAGCCATGTTTAGACTGTTACATTCACTCATGCAGCTGTATGTTTTATGTAACAGGGTTTTTAGTATTTATCCTTTGCAAGTTTATCTCTGTAGAGTTTTGGAGTGTTAAGGACCCTTGAGAGATTGTTTTATTTATTGCTACAGTGACAATATTTAAACATGAATGGTGACAGGTTACAGTATTAAACTCTAAGCTGGTGAGGCAGTAAATGCATAGCAGCCGAGGCCTGTTTTTTTGTGTTTGCATTAGTTTAGCCTTATGTACCAAGAGTGATAAGGGCTAACATCATCAGGAACGACTATGTTTATCAACATACAAGCTTTAAAGATTCACAATTGCCTTTGTAAAAACTTTGAAATAAATATTACAAATATGTTTTCATGGCTCTCTTTTGTGTACACACAGTCTCCTCATTGATAGTGAAGAACCTTGTCCATGATTTTGATGGCTTACTAATTACAATATTATTTTCACACTAATGTATTTATACTAAATATAACTCCTCAGGCATTACCATTAGAAGTAATTGACATTTAGCAGTGGTATTTATTAACCTTTAATTTCTGTCTTCACCCTCTGATCCAACTTTCTGTATTTGGTATGACAAAGACACCATAGCCACTTCATGTCACAAGTTACTGGTGTCAAATATAAATTAATCTCACTGGTCCAAAGCAAATCCTGGAATGCAAACTGACTCTCTCCTCAGATACCTATCAAAAAAAGAGTCCTCCCCCATCACTTCACTCCATTTCTTTAACACACTGACCTACTTTTATGTGACAAGAATGCAAGAGACTGTAATGATTAGTGTGACCGAGTATCTGATACACTTGGAACTTTTTTTAGGGGCAGATTTTAACCCTTCATACACAAAAAGGTCAAATTCTCTCAGTTTTATGGGGATGACCCATGGAGGGGCAACAGGTGATAAGTTTGTGAGGTCGATCGGTCCACTGAGTTTGTAGGTGTTTCATTGCATCAGGATGTGAAATTTAATGAAATATTTGATAGGCCTTTGCAATCTGCTCTGCTTGAACTTTTTTCATCGCCTAGTTAAGGACATTAAAAGCAGTGAAAAGTTTGAGAGGACATATTTCTACAATAGATATTCTCCATAAACAACCAAAGGGATTTATATAAGGAAATGCTTTTCAAGATCCTTTAGGACAAAGCAAAGTCTGCCTGTGTTCACTCATTACATATTACAAGTTATGGCCTTTGTGTGGATTAGTTAAGAGCAGTTTCCTTAAAAAGTCACTCTAGCATTGGGGAATCTGTCAGATCCACAATTTCAAAATAAAAAAATCCTAAGTTTATTTTATGACATATTTCAGAACACTATTCATTAGTGAATAATGAAATAAAAATTTAATTGATGGCACAATATGCATAGCACTTAAATGTTGCAACTGGTAAAGGTGAAGCCCATTTTTTTCACTAAAGAGCCTGAAATGCCATGAATCTTATAAATTTCACCAAGTGATTAGAAAAGTCTTTTATCTTTAATCTGTAAAAATTAACCTTATGTTGATCTTATTTTCTGTCATTGTTGTGAATCAAAAACTACCAGCAACTTAAGTTGTCAAATAAATGTAAAAAAGTAAAAAAGATTGTTGCGTTTAAAATATAATGGAATTCAGGGATATAATGGATATAGTCAAATTAGTACAAGTAGCCTACCTTAAACTTTTCCAACAGTTCTTAAATAAATGCATTTAGGTTCTTGGTTACCTTGGACTGTGTCTACGTGTATTTAAATTATGTTCAAATGCTCAGTCGGAACTAGGAACCTTAATAATGTGTTTCCCGAGGCCGACGGAATAAAATTAAAGACGAGCACACTTCCCCAAACGTCACAAATCGGCGTTCTACACAATGGTTCTACAACACATTTGCTGTTGTTTATGATTTCAACTCAGGTTTTCCCTGTAAATTTATAATAGTTTTTTCGGTGATGGGTCGCAGTCGCAGCAGATCACCTGTCAGAGTTGGCAGAGAGAAAAAAACAGAGAAGAAGAAAAAACGGAGACGGTCTTCATCCTCTTCTTCTTCATCATCGTCGTCGTCTTCCTCCTCTAGCAGCAGGAGCCGAAGCAGATCGTCAAAGAAAACATCACAGAAGTCTCAAGGTTTGGACTTTTGAAATTGATAAAAGCAGTGCTTGATAACAACTAGAGTCGGATTATACTAAGCGTCATTGCATATCTTTCAGATGTAAAAACACAAAGAAAGAAGCGCAGAAGAAGCTCTTCTTCTTCTTCGTCAACCTCTTCTTCCTCATCATCTTCACCCTCCTCTAGCGATGAAAAGACAAAGAGGAAGAAAAGTAAGGCCAAGAAAAAGAAGTCTAAGAAGAAAAAGGCGAAGCTAAAGAAACAAAAGAAAAAGAAGGAGAAGAATAAAGAGAAACTGAAGAAAAAAGAGAAGAAGAAAGCAGAAGTGGTGCTGTCCAGTCCTCCCGCAGAGAAACCTCCATCTTACCTAGAGGTGTGGCAGAACGATGATGAGGCAGTGGAGCTCGGACCTGGTGGGACATTACATTACTTCACACTGTGTGTCATGTAATTTTACAGATTACATATATACACATATTAACACGCCATCTGAATGATCAAAGTGTATAAAAGTATATGAAAAAATTACAATCTTATTCTGGCAACAGCCTCTAAAATGTGAGGACTAGCTGGTTTTCTCAGGTTTTAAAATTACTGTAAATTGAATTTATGAGAAACATAAGAAAATAAGAAAGCTAAATTGTCTGCATTTTAGGGTAACATTTTTTATACCAATATGCAGTCTAAAGTACTAATACAGACTGAAAATGATTGTTTCATCCCCAATTCTCATTTTAATAGAGAGCAGGGATTTGGTATAGAACATTTTTTCAGTATATCACATGTAGTGTCCACTTTATTAGGTACACATGTGCAGTCTAATGCAAAACAAGCAATTGTTTCGCCATAAAAATTCTGCTGACACTGTCACAGAGTTGCTAATTATAAGTTTTAGTCTTGATGTCATACTGTGTCATCGTGTAGTGCCGACTGCATGAAATTCAGAGGAGTTTCTTTAGTTCTGATCCCTTCATGGACATAAATCAGGAAGTGGAAAAAAACAAGATATAATGTAATGTGAAACTTCACATTCAGTATAAGGAAGCCTGAATATTACTAACTTCATAAAGATAGACGTATGGCAGCAGAGCTGTTGCATTAACCTGCTCTAATTTGCACAGGTGTTTAAAGAGGCCACAGAGTTTTTGTCATGATATAGTATGATATAGTCACTAACTAATCCAATAAATTCAACACCTGATAATAATCAACATTATAATAATGAAGTCCTCACTCATTCCTTTTTTCAAGATTGCTCACAAGGACTTAATACACCCACAGGTAATAAAAGAACAGATAACATGGTATAAAATATGTGACAGCTTAAAAATTTGTCTTCCCTCACAGTATGTTTTATCATATCACCTAATGTGACAAGAAAATCGTGTTACTGTGTTCTGTTTTGCACAGTTTAATTTTTTAAAACCATTGTTGATCAAAAGTTAACTCCAAAAGCTTACAAATAATTATTTGGTCATTATACTCTGTTTTCCTCTGTAGTGATGACCGATGAGCAGAAGGCCCGACTCTCCACTAAGAGGCCCCTCACCAAAGAGGAGTATGAGGCCAGACAGAGTGTGATCCGGAGGGTGATGGACCCAGAGACTGGACGCACCAGGTAAAGCAGAGCTGGTTCTCCTGGTTGAAAATCCAAACAAGCCGGCGTAAAGGAACAGCCAACCTGTTCAAATGTTTTGGCTTCTATGCATATTTTATAACATTAATAATTATCACAGCTCAGGTCTTTTTTGCTGTCTGCGAGATGCTAACGCCTGTGTGTTTTCTTCCAGATTGGTGAGAGGAGAAGGAGAGATCATAGAGGAGATCGTCAGCCGGGAAAAACACAAAGATATCAACAAGGTACAAGAGAAACTTTTGGTTATAAATTAGTGAAATAAACAGAGTTCTTTTTTCAGTCTAACAGTAAACTTCCATTCATCCCACAGCAGGCCACAAAGGGAGACGGGAATGCCTTCCAGAGGAAACTGGGAATCAACAGGTAGAAGATGCTGTGATCCGCCTCCATAAGCTGAATTTACCATCATAATTTCAAACAGTTGCCTGTAATTTAACTGTTAAGTAGTGAATGTACATCATGAGAAAGTCTTAATGTAAACTAATGAGTTCAATTCAGGTAAATGCCAGTTTTCTCCTATTAATTTGCTTGTAAATTCTCGCTCATCACAAAGGAGATTGCAACATAGGCAGATGAGTTAGAGTGACTTGAATGTTTAGAGTCAGCTGAGATCTGAAAAAGGAAGTAAAATGTCATAATAGTTTCAACATTCATTTTACGTTCACACTGATTAATGCATGTTTAAGTACCTCAGAGAGAACATTTAAGGATCCTGAATGGACTGTGAGTTACACTGTTTTCTTTACACAGATCATGTGTAACATTTTAGAGATGTGACTGTTAACAGTCTGATCAATCAAATATTTAATTTTAAGTCTACAATTGCTTTTTTGTGTTTAAAATCCAAGTCATTAAGATGCTGATTAAAGTGTTCAGTGTCCTGCTTGACTCTGCAAACTTTTTTATTTTCTGCATCATACTTTACACCCACTCATAGATGTCTTCTCACCTTTGAATCGCACATTTGTTTGTTTTTGCACTCGTGTGAACTGGACCCAGAACAATAAACAGTTTGTGTGAGCTGCAATTATTTCTCCTGTATGTGAATAATCTCTGCTCTTAGAAGACTCTGTCCTTCTCACCCAGCTGAACCATGTTCTTCATGAAAATGTTACCATCGTGAGTGTAAATTTAAAAAAAAAGGCCAGAATGACTTAGTTGTTCTTTATATGTTCTTTATACACTGTACATAAAAACACAAGAGAATGGATAAAATAAGGTTATCCAAAACCTACAAGATAGACACCCTGTACAATGAAAATATTTACCAAGGTATGTGGTGTTTATATACAGCTTATGGATGCTTACTGTTCATGTAACAGTTGTGGCATTGCATTAACCCAGGAAACAGCTTGAGAGAGTGATAGGTTGCCTAATGGTGATATATATTAAATAGATTTCTCTTTTGTGCATTTCCATTAAAGTGGAAGAAAGCGAAAGCCTTTGAAGAAAATATGGCCTCTTGTTATGGAGCAGTCTGTCCTTTTCCATGAAGTCAATTTGAGAATGAGCAGCATTCATTCTAGGCCTTGCAACACAATGGTCAATGTAAGGCAGAAAAGGGGGATGTAAGGCCTCTGTTAATATGTGTATCAGTAGCAGATTTGAAGCGATTGTTTTCCCAGAGGTATCCAAACTGAACAGATAACCACAATGCTTCATCTTTACATTCTCTGGACTTAAATATCCAGGTAGTTCTGATCTCTGAGGAAGGGAATATGGTAGAGTAGTTGTCAGCTTTAGATGAGTGCATGTTTTTCAGCAGTGCATGTCTTTTTTTTCTAATTACTATAAATGTACAAACAGCGTTCCTTTAATCATCAGCTTTCAAAAGATTTGTAAATACTGTGTATGGCTTTAAGCTGAATGTCTAAATGGTCAAAATGAGGAGGGGCAGTGGAATGAAACTACATTTTTTTCACCAGGTAGCTAGAAAACAGTCCTGTTTAAGATAGAGGTACCTAGGCATTTAGAAATACACTTAGTTATCTAGAGTTAGTTTTCCACTATCGATTGATGTAAAAAGGGTGGACAAAATATTAGAAACAACTCTCTGTATAACACAATACAAATCAACAGCACCACAGACTACAGCCTCCAAAATGACCTAAGTTTAACTTAATGAACTGGGAACTGCGTTTTGATTTGTGAATCCCTCTTAAATGTGGTCCCATCTAGACCTACATGCGTTTGAAATGAAAATATATATATATATAAATAAAAATAAAGTTAAGACTGAGCATGTCTGTCCACAGGAGAAAACCTACTGTAATATTTCATACCATGATCAGGTCAGGGGCACTTTTTTTGTGCAAAATCTCTACTTCTTCTAGACGACTCCACAGATGCTGCATATGTACCTGCGCATTTGTTGAGTGCTAAGATGTGTTCAGTTTCCCTCTGCAACTTGAGGTCTGTAGTATATGTGCTTTTTCTTTTTTCTGGCTCTTCAACAACTGGGGATACAAGAGCCAGTGCATTCCTAATTGCTGTTGCAATAGGCCTGGATGAATGGGGAGGGTTGCGTCAGGAAGGGCATCTGTAAAAATCATACACTAAATCCAATTATTGGATCATAAAATCTGATATTAATGCCATCGAGCGGGGCAGGTCAGCCAGCAAGATGGAGATAATCCACTGTAGAAACTTCTCACAGGGAACAGCAGAAAGAAGAATATGTGCCTGTTGAACTGATTGTCAATGCACTGTGACATTCACTCAACACAGTCTGTTTGATCTTGCGGTGTGGTTGAGTAATATTGCACGCTTCCCCTTACAGTCCTACGGTCCTTTGCAGACAGGCTCTGTGCATGCCTATTAGAGGGACAAATTTCATTTGAATGAATAAATCACAAATTTTTACCCTTTTCAGAAATAAATGGCAAACAGCATAAAGTAAGTCTTAGCTTTGTGTTCCTACATCTGACAGCATATTGTACAGAATTTACAATTTGCAGATTTTTCTTCCTCTAAAGATGCAGCAAAACAGAGAAAAGAGACCTTGACCTAAGAAGGATTATCTATGAGCACATTCAATGCCTCATTTACAGCTTAGGGATAACCAGAGAGAAGCCATATCCCAAATTTCCAAAATAGATAATAACAAACATATAATATATGACACAAGATAGCAGTTCTGTTGATACAATTCAGGTGATCTGCAAGAAAAAAAAAAAAAATACAATACTGTGCCAGGCAAAGGACCTTTTTGAGTTTTGGCTGCTGCAACTGAAGTTTGAAGGAAAAATAAAAACACAGAAAAGCTAAAATAATCTTAAAACACAGTTTGTTCACAAAATCAATACATTTTAAAATATCTATAATCTTAAATAACAATAATTATCATCATTGATCAATAGAGTGTATCCTGAATGAGGCGNNNNTTTACCCCAGAGTTAAGAAGACACTTGAAACTGGTCTTCAGTGGACCAGATACCAGATCTGCACTGTAATGTAACATTTATATACAAGCCTTGTGAAGGCATTCAACTACATACTTACACAATCTATTCCATTTTTACACAAGAGACACTGATCATTTCTCTTTCTTCATGTACAGCATATCATTCTACACTGTTTACTTTGGCACATTAATCGTACAGTAGTAGGAGTTTTCCCCACAGCTGAGTCATACATTACTGATTCAGGAAAGTACAGCAGTGCACAATAGTGAGAGGTGGTGAAATGCTTTCAACACCCAGCTGCAACCATGGTTAAAGGGTAATTTCGCAGTTTGTGATATTTGGGTGGTTCTTTGGTCTGAGGGATGAGTGGAAAACAAGTAAAACTGGACTGTGTAGTTTTGTGAAATATTAGCGGTCAAAGCTCTTACTCAAATATGTTTTACTTTGGCTCCCATCACACCCAAACATTTTTTTTATGTTTATAAATGATTATTCTTTTTCCTGAAAAATTCTAAAAAAGATCAGTTTTGGCTAGAAGACTGCGTTTGTTTGGCCAAACTGAAAAAAGAAACACATTCAGTCCAGTTTTACCCGATGCTCAGCTCTGCTCTCAGACGTGAAACATATCTGATTATCACATAAAAAAGTAACTGCTTTAAACTATTATGAACAAAGCTGATCCGTGTAGCAATTGTTGTGCTTGTGGCCACAGCAGGCAGCTACAGTGCAGTATCAGCACTTGGACCTGATACAGGCTGCCTGTAACCACTTTGTGTTGGTGCACGGGGGCGCTTGTATGTGTAACTGTCTCCAATCTAAAAGCCTGTCGTAGGAGGAAAAAACTGACCATGTATTCAAAAGACTGATAAATATTTACTAAACAGCTGAAACAGTCTGGATTTGTACAATACCAGCAATATCTACTTGTGTACATGTTTGTGTTCAAAGAAGATGCTTCTAGAAATGCCTGTTGAGTTGTGTGTGTGTGTTTTATAATAAATAAAGCTACAGCCCCTGTCCATAAATGTTGGTGTTGAGTGTGACTGGCATTATTTTTATAAAGAGTGGTTTGTAGCACCTATTGTTTTCATTGTGGTATTTATCATCTGGTGCAAGTCAGCTGTTCTTCACTCACTGCATTATTCTTTGTCATGAGTCTCTCTCCTGGAGGTACTCTAACATTGTCTTTTTAATCTCATTTTGGGCTGAAAATGCCTGGTTCCAGCTTGGTGCTGCTGCTGCGGCCCCAGCAGCTGGCCGTGATGCTCATGCTGCGCTGTGTCGCTCCCTGGCTGTGGCTGTGAATGCACTCCAGCCGCTCACCGTCTGATTGGCTCTGTGTGCGCTCCGGTCTGTTGTGAATGCTGCCTGTTGGGGAGCTTGGGGCCGGTTGGGAGGAGATGGTGCGTAGCAGGTGGTTCCTCTTCCTGAGGAAGTCGCTGTTTGCCCCCAAGCCGAAGCTGCCTTTACGTAGCACCATGCGTGCGCTGCTGGACTTTGCCGGCCGGGAACGGTGGTTGTATTCCAGCTGGGACAAATGAGCCGCATATCCCTCTGTGATGAACTGTTGAGAAGCCCAGAGCAGAGACATGCTGTCAGCAAATCAGAGAAGTTTTTTCATTGTGGTTTAGTTAATTGGTATTTTTTCATTTAGGTAGAGGATGGATGAAAAAATGGTAGTATTACATCCAACCAGTGTCAAATGATGAAAAAATAAATTGGACTATTATCAGTTAATATCAAATGGTACCTGACACTGGTGCTGCATTTTCTTGGAAGGTCTACCAACAATGTATATTTGGGTGGGTGGGAGACCAATGGAGGTGTAGACTGAGATGTCTTTGGTTGATCCATAGCCAGCGAAAATCTTCATGTGAGCCTGGAATCAGTCAAATAAACAAGAGAACAGTTTGGCTCTGTTTATTTTCCTCCGCAATTAAATTAAAATTTCACTCATATGAAAACCCAGACAGCACTGAGCACTGTTGTTTACTTTTTTCTCAAACTATATCTCTTATTCTTTCCACAAACAGTAAGAACACATCAACAAACTTAATCAACAGTACATCGACAGTGTATAACTCTCCCAGTCTGACCTCTGTCAGGGACTTCAGGAAGTTGGCCTTGTGTCTGAGCGGGTCGTGGACCAGGCCGTCGCAGAAGGAGACGATGCCGTGAGGAAAGTTGTGTTGAGACAACCAGGCCACCACCCGCTGCTTCTGCATGTCTGGCCGTCCTGTCACATAGATGATCAAATAGCCCAAATCCTGCCAGTGCCTGCAATGAAGAGGGGCAGGAAAACAGATCGTAAATAACAACAAGGACATGGGAAGACTGATTTCAAATCCATGAAAACAGGAGAAGAGGAGCAGTCAGATACCTGACAACGTCCACGGCTCCTGCTCGCACTTTGGGATCACTGCCCATGATTGACACACTGGCGGCAAATGACCCATCGATGCTGAACACCACGAATTCTGTGCCGCGAGGAATAACTGTTAGGTAGCTGTCTGCAAAAGTGTGGTCGCCTCTGGGGAATGAAAAGAACGGAGAGTTAAGAAAATGGAAAAAGACAAAGACCAAGTAAAACAGTTTTTTCTTGCCATCGCCCTTGAGGACACTGACGGACCAGGCATCGTGCTGCTTCCCAAAGGATGTACTTTGGGAAGCAGCTCTAGTGAAAAAGGTGAAACCAATCTCACCTGACAACCATTTTGACTGGGTAGACTCCAATGCCCAGGCGTTTGTCCTCTGGGATGACAAAAGACACACGGCCACTGCTGTTGGTCACCTCTGTGTTGAAATACACCCATTCTCCTGATGGAGGCTGGGTCATGATGTGGAGGTCAACCTGCAAAGGATGACAAAACCATGAGCACAAATAACACAGGCTTTACTGACAGCGGTCTACATGTGCTGTTGTGATGACAAAAGAAGACAGCTCACCTTCTCCCCGGCCAGAGTGACCATGTCCAGAGGGCCGTACATGAAACGGCCTGTCACGACCTGCTGGGAGTCCTCCGTAAACACAGCATCATTTACACGGTGGTTGGCAGTCACGTTCTATCAAAAGAGAGAAAGAAACATATGTGAAGAAAAGTTTGTTGTAAATGATATGGACTTATTTACAAGTTATCAACGCTGGTTTGATGGATGAAAATAGGTCCCAAAACAAGAGAGGAATTGTGGACTTCTCGGAGTCACTTACTTTTCTCCTTTAAGTTATTCTAGGTTTGGATGCTTACCCTGATCTTCACATGAGTCCTTTTACGGAGCCACTTCTCTCGAGGTTTGGAGGGGGTGAATTCAGACACTTCTTTGCCATCGAGCTCCAGGATGCTGGAGTTTTCATGCCTCATGACCTTCAGGAGACATTTCAGTAAATCATCCTCACTATTTCTGACAGGGATTAACAGCCTGCTGGTCGGTCACATATTAACAGGTCCTAAAGAGTATCAGATATTCAAATGTTGACTCACCTGTCTCAGGAGAAAAGATACAACATCAGTGGACTCCCAGTATGATGCGTGGAAGAGGTGCGGCAAAGCCACGGTGGGGAAAGCTGTCAGTGCATCGGGGCAGTACAGGGCAAAGTCCAGCCGCTTTGTGCCCCACCAACGGGCTGCAACTGTGATGGGAATGGAGTTAATGAGGGGCAGGTATGTCAGTTGAAGCTGTAAGAATCAGTGGGAGGTATGTGACGCCACGCGAAGGTGCAACACCCTTGTAGCTAAAGCAAAACAAATGATTCATTAAACCACAATCATCACCAATCCCAGCAGCCCTTCAGCTAGAAGAAGGGAATCAGCTGTTAAGAATTGTTATATCAGAAAAATCAAGTGCTGAAATTCAAGTGAAGGAGGCAGAAAAAGAGTTAAAACTGATACATGATTACGTGAGCAATTGAAGATGGTTATTCATGTTAGTATGGGCAAAAAAACAAGATGGAGGATTTGGGAAGAAGGTCTGGGTTCATACATTATTCCTCATCAGTAGAAGTGACTGTCTTGAATCTCTGAATCAATTTTAAAAGAATACAAGTAAAGGGAAAGAAAAAGAGCAGCATTGCGTACTTGGATTGTGATACAGTAAAGAACAGCTCACAGAGAAACACTGTAGCCTCACACTGATTTCAAAACTCCCCTCCCTTTGAAAAAAAATACCTTGCTCCACTTCAGCCTGGGAGTCCAGTGAGACCAGATCAGATATAGCACAGTCCAGCCCAGCTGACAGGCAGTTCTCGTATTGACCAGCGGGACTAAAACTTTCACAAGTCTCTGCCTCACTGTCCAGGTCTGCGTCAAAGGATCCAGCGGCCTGGCCAGCCTCTGCTTTCTTACGCGACTTTGGAGGGCTTTTCAGGAAGTATTTATTTTGTGATGAAAGGGCGAGTTGGGACAAAAGGCTGAACTTTTTGGATTGGCTAATTTGACATGATTTGGCTATGGGGAGAAAACAAAGAGAAGAACAAACAAAACAGATAAAATGAAAAAAATGGATGCCTGTTGGTATGTGACAGTTAATGACAGGTTAAACAGTTTCAAGAGTCATGTTGTGATGTTGTGATGTGTCCAGTCTTTCTTAGACAGAACTGTAAAAAAAAGGCTGAAAAAATAATTGTTAGTAGAGAAAAAGTTAAGAGAGAAGGGTTGGTTGATGCTGCTGAAATCCCTTTGGTGCTTTGGTGTCAGAATTAGTTCATGTGCATCTCCAGGGCTGCACTGTAGGTGCTAAAAAAAACAGCTGTGTGCAGCACAACAAAGTGAGTTACAAAAAATGCTCAGGGAACAGTGAAATAGAGGGGGAGGTGGGGGGGCACTTTGAAGGACAGTCACATAAAACACAACGGAATACTGGTCATCTTGCCAAACACTGTGCTAGGGAGCGGACAATGCAGAAATGGCTGAGGGAGGCAGGTGTCTACATGCATTGCAACATTAGATAAATGCAGCACTCGTCCATTGCATTTACATTTACATTTAGACAGTGGATAAGAGTGAGACAGACAGTGAAAAGTGGCTCTAAACTTGCTGCTCTTCATCACTCTGCTCGCTCATATTGGGACTTTCGAGAAAGCATTCTGCGTGACAGCCTGGTTATAATGCAGTTGTTATGTCTTGCTAAGCAAAAGTATAAAAAGGAACGGGGTATTTCTGTCTATCTGGCTGGCTAGGCTGCTCCAGCTGGAGTGCAGGGTGTGTGTAGAGTCAGAGTTATTGGGTTTAGAGAGTGAGGGAGAGAGAGGAGATGAAGGAGAAAAGTCAAAAAAAACCAAAAGAAAATACAAGAAAAACTAAGAGAAGGAGTAAGAAGAGTTGGACCAAGTTTTGTGTGAGTGGAAGGAAGAGAAACATAGAGGCTCGTTGGTATTGGAAACACTTACTGTTGGCTATGTTGGTGGCAGTGTAACTGTCTGCCATTCCTGAGACCTGGCTGGCAATGCTGACCTCACTGGCCCTCCGCTGGCCCCGGGAGAGGGGGCCCGTTACGGGGGATGAGGGGTACGAATTGTCCATGAAGACACCACCATGAGACTGAACAACATCCGCTATTGAGCCGAAACAAGGAGAACCCATTAGACAGAGACACGGGTAAGGGGGAACTCACAGTGATGAGGGGGAGGGAGAGGTGGGTTAGGGTGGCAGGAGAGAAATGTGACAGCGGGCACCATGGTTTCAGAGGACATGTGAAACCAAAATATAGCCACATGGTGGCCAAGGTCAGATTTCTGTAACCCACCAAGTGGAAACACAGGTGTGTGAGTACATAAAACACTTCACATGAAGGTAAAACCACAAATGTCCACATCTGTTACAGTCACACACAAGTGTTAGAATCTCCTCTGAAGGTGATTTTTATCTAGTGGCAGGTTAATATAGGTTTGTCCTTGTAGACATAATGAAGTAGTGCTGGAGATTTTCTCAAATCAGATGACCTCTGACCATTATCACAAGGGGAAACATGAGGGTTTTCTCCACGAGCTCCACGTACATCACGCCATGTAAGCACAACAGCACAAGAAGCACAATTTCAACATCAAACCTCTCAGAAATTCAGATGATAGTAGAAACCCCTTTCTTTGACATCAATAATTGGATAATATTGAATGGATGCAGACACAATAAAACCCAGCTTAAAAACCACAGCACAAACACAAAAAGTTAAATGAATGATGAGATGGCAACAACAACACGCAACACCATATGAGATGCTTATCAGATTTTCCAAAGTATTTCCATGGCAAGTTGTAGCAATTTTTACTGACTGTATTTCTGAGCAGAAACTGTTGAAAGAAGAATTTACCCAGGAAATTATTTAAAGAGAGTTAAAGGACTAGATGCCATGAGATAACATATATAAGCAGCATGTAGCTGGTGTGTCAGTGTGTTTTTGTTTGAAATGATCAGAAACATGGCTGCAGCTCCTGACTGAAACCAGAGCGATGGGAATACTCAGAAGGAACACATGGTGAGTATAAATCTGAGCATCTTGGACGTGACAGTAATGAGGATTGAACAAACAGAAAAAAGAAACACAGAAAACGAGGGTGAGGACAGATGGAGGTGAATGGGAGAGGCTACACACACTCCATAGTGGCGGGTGTGGCTTTGAGGGAGCCCTCCTGCCAGTTTAGGACAGGCACAGGGATGCAGGTCTCACTGATGGTCTCCTGACAGCGAGAGGACAGGGGAGGCCCGCTGTCAAGTAGCAGCTGAGCGTTGCTCTGGACTGTCTCCACTATAGAGGGAAGTGGGGTGGGGGGACAGAGGTCAAAAGGGGGTTTTGGAGGTAGAGAGACACATATGCAGATATGGGGACAGGAGGCCGAGAGAGGAAGAAAGAAAGAAGACAAGGAAGACACAAAAACATATGAAGCAAGAACAACTGAACATGAGACAAGAAAAGCAGAGTCAAGCCCTTAGTTGAGCCCATTTCCTACGAATTTCAGCTGCTGGTCAGTCCTGTTACACTAATGTAAGACGCAACAGAATCTGTAAACATCAAAATCGTTGCAATTTCTTAACACAGAAATTATCTTGAATTTGATTTGGAATGTTATATGTATCAAAAACTTTAAAAACTAGCTACACATGGCAAACCTGATGCTATGTAGTGACAGTTCATATGATGACAGCTATTTTTTTTTAACCTCAAAACCTCATCTGAAATCCACAAGAAATATCTTCATGACTGTGCACCTCATTAATCCTCATACTGCTCTTAAATAAGCCCTGGCTCCTGGTTCAGTGGAGGAAGGAATGTATATTACCTGAGAAATAAAAATAGTTACTAATACTAACCTTACTTTTTACTTTGACTTTTGTTCTTTCTGGGGGGGGGGGGGTATGGTATGGTAAATAGAATACTTGTATAAAAAAGGGTTGGTTGAGGCTCTAAGGGTTGCTCTATGACCGATCCAAACAGAAACCAGCAGCAGGACTATGACCACATTTAGATGAATAAACTGCTTTACAAAAGACGCCAAAGCATGAACAGTAGAAAAATGTTCCAGTTTTCTTTGAGACTGTGTTTACTCTGCGTAAAGAACTCAGTGAGCTACTTGGACGTATTAAGACACATGTTGTCTGTAACATGGATCCAGGGGAAACTGGACATTGGATAACAATCAGTGTCTGTGCATGGGAATTCAAGTCAGAGCTACATCAGTTATACTAAACTGTAAGTCAAAAGTGAATATTTATTAAATTGATATAAATTAAGCTTTTTATACATCATCGGTGCAAAGAGCTCACCCAGAAGGGCAGAGTTTCCATCTCCCAGGGGAAAGCGTTGGTAACGGGGCACATTGAAGGGAGGCAGGAGGTGAAATTTCCTCTCAAGCAGAGGCTCCAGGCGGGAGGCTGATGGATCGGCTGGGTGGAACAGGTTATAGACCTGCTGACAGGCAGGCCTCAGCTGGGCCACTAGGGGGAGAAATCAAACCAAAGACATGAGAGAGGAGAAGAGAAAAATCTATGGCCTTTCTCCCTTAATAGGAGCAGATGTACAACCCTAACTTTCTTAAGATATATTCTCTTAAAAAAGTATATTTATAACCTTATAAGTCTTGGTAAAGACACACATACAAACAATTAACATTTTTCTGATGAAAAAGACGTTTGTAGGTATGTCCTCTGAAGGACATGTTGCTGATTAGTGCTTCTCCACCAAAAGTAATTTTCTCTGTACTCTGTCTTGTGTGCAACATAAATAATGTTTGCTGTCACTGATCATTTTATATGAACCACTGCAGTCTTCCATCCACATCAGCTTACCATCAAGCATTGGAATGACAGTCTTTCTCAGGGCGAGAACCAAGCCCAGTGGAGAACCAAAGAGGAAAAAGTCGGACACCTCAAAGTCAAACTTCCCCAGGGAGCCTCCATCCAGCATAGTGCTGCTGCTCGACCTGCGTGACGCTGTGTCGTTCCGCAAGACGCTGGAGTGTAAGCTGAAAGGACAGCACAAAGTCAGTTCCTCCTAAAAATACATACAACCTTGATTCAAAAACAAAATTGTGATGCTGAGTAAGACTCAAAACGGATTTGAATAATTTGTAGATTCTTTTTGACTTGTATTTAAATAACACTGTATAAAGACCAGATATTTAATGTATAACCTCATCACTTTCAATGGTTTTTATAAATATATGCATAAAACTGCTGTCAATAAATATAGTTTGTGTTTTAAATGGATTCTGATTATATTTGCTTTCTTCAAATCTTTACAGGTTTTTTGCAAATGCAGTTATATAACAAGGACTGACTTCTCTCTTTCTTTCTTTTCACCAGTTATGGATTTTGGTCATCTCACACTCAACACACCTGGACAGGAAAGCCTGGTGCTGTTTTATGGTGTCCAGTTCGTAGGTGGAAGAGTCACTTCTCTTGCGTGGCAGTTGCCTTTTGGTGTCGTCACCTGCACCGGCACGAGGGATGTCGATGTTACTGCGACTGAGGTGGCGGCTGCCCTCCAGGGTTGGAGAGGCTGACCCCTGCCCACTGTTGACAATGATGCCAGGAGAGAGGAGGTCCTGGTCCTGAGGGGATGATTCAGGAACATTTCATATAAAAACCTACAGCACTTTAGAAAGAGTCTATATATTCTGACATGATGGAATAAAAAGGTATACATTGCACAAATTATAGTTGTAGGGTGTTCTTTTACAGCTTAACTGGAAGCTTATAGGCTCTTTTATGATAAGTTAAAACATATTTTTTAATCAAGTATTCATAACTCTGAATGTTTTGTCTCTTACTTGCACGCTGACCACGCTGCCCCTCCGACTGCTGTTCTGGCTTTCATTAACTGTCTGATTGCTGCTACAAAGTGCATCAAAGCCCAAGATTCCTCCCACACAGTCCCCAATGAGACATACCTAGAGGTCAAAGGTCACAGAAAAAGTTAATATAATAATAATAATCACATTTTTCAAATGCATTCTTAAAATTCAAGTTTACCTTAAACATCTATACATCTGCTACAACACAGTAAAGTCACACAAATGAAGTGTATGCACTCACAAAAAAGGTGTTTTCCAGGAAGTGAAAACTCTAGTAGGACTCTAACATAAGATGTAAGAAAGGTTCATATCAACTGTAGCTTAATTCAGGCATGTGCAGGCATGCAGTTTACTGATTACTGAGGGCTCTTGGATAAATGACGAACCAATGACACAATAAGGGAGGAAAAGGTCAATAAGGCCTGAGAAATGATGCAGACTGCTTCACCCTGCCTACACTTGGCACATTACACTCCATGTGCGTTCTGCCACAACATAACAGACTGTTTGCATTTTCACAGACAAATCTAATTGATAATTGATAAGCACCACAACGGCGATAAGCTTGATGTCGCTATTGTTCAAATGTACCATCAGTCTCATACACATCAGTGACTCACCACTGTAAATATTGCTGTTATGCTGATATGGTGTTACCTATGACACACTGATTAGTTGTAGATTAAAGGTGATTAGCAAATCAGTTTCACTGTGAGCCTGTAAATGATATGATCTAATTGTAGACAAACCTGTATGTGCCTTTGTTGTCCCAAGGTCCTTTTATCTTCTACGTTAGGGGCATTAATTTATCAAGCATTAGTGTCACCTCTTTCTTTCTGCTGCATTGTTAACATTTGTTTTTGCATTTATGTGTTTTTTCCTTTTACCTCCTGTTCTGGTAATATACACATGCTTACTCTGAGCTGGCTTTGCTACACTATTGAATTTTTATTAAAGACTGAAGGTAATCGATCCTGACTTCCTGTGTTTTGACTGACTCTAAATTTTTTAAGTATGAGAACCAATCTCTGTCTGTCTGTCTATCTTATCTTAATTACCCTATTTTACATTGAAATCCTAATTTATTTAGTATTATTGTCATATGGGTTTATAATATGATGAATGGAAATCAAATTATAAAGTGATTTTTATATTTAGCTATAAAGGTAAAAATCCATTCTAAAATAATGACGAGGCTCAGCTGCGATACTCTGGTAATGTGCAGATATCTTTGAAAACAATGACAGCAAAAACACAAAACATCAGACAAAGCTGTTCGAATCCAACAGTTCTGATTATTTTACAGGGCAGCAGCTAACCTGGCCAGAGAAAGCTGCTCCATCGAGGGACTTTATGAAGTCTGCATACACCTGGTTGGCTCTGACGATGACTGTGGCCATGGCCTCCTGGTACTGTGGAGCAGAGGTGGCCAGGAGGGGGAGTGCTGCCAGGGGAATGTGGTCCTGGCTGCTGGACAGACAGCCCTCATCGTAGCTGTATGGGCTCAGGCTGCACAAAAAAAAAAAAAAGGGAAATTTACATAACTAAACTATGATTCTATTTCATCCCTACTGACCGCCAGAGGCGGTGCTTCAAGCACTGAATGTATCCATCTCGCGCATGCGCAGGTCG
>JAPZDY010000022.1:18623328-18654322 GCA_029783645.1 Ctenochaetus hawaiiensis | reverse complement strand
CAAGATGAAGCTTCCAGAGGACGAGTCACATTAAATCGAATATGTTAAGTTTGGTCTTTTAAGTCTGATACAAAATGTTTTCAAAAAAGCACCACATGTAAACTCAACATCACAGCTGCAAGTACACAGGTGTTGAACAGAGGGCAGTGAGGTTGAGGTGTACACATGGATTTGGGTTTAGGCAACGATGGGGGAAAAAAAGGGGGCGAGGGCTGTAAATACTGGGTTTGTTCAAGGGGACCAAGGGTTTCTGTTGAGCTGCTATAGCTCACAGCGCACTAGGGCCAAAACGTTTACTTACTGACTGGTGCCTTGTTACCATGATGGTGGGAATGGGAGAGTTAACGGCTCGGCCGCTAACAGAGCCACGCATCTGAACACAAGAGGACAGACAGGCTCAGGGACAAACATCCCTTCTTTTATCTTCCACACTGTAAAACCTGATGCATTTATTTATTGACATGAAATGAAGTTTAGCAGAAGCTTTTGGGGTCCCGATGGGCATTTTCTGCAGGTGGTTCTTCAGGAATTTCAGACATGGTTCTGCATCAGACAAAGTTGGTTAGGCTTGTGTTTAGTGGTGTTTACCTCATCTAGTCTTTCCTCGCTGGCTGCTCTTTCATAATCCACTGTCATTTCTTTAAACAACTCGCCTGCAAATACACACACACACATTTTTAACATCATGTTCTGAGGCTGACTGTCCATGATGAGGTGCCCATGGTCTTCATCATACCAGGAGCTTCCTCTGTGTCTGCTGCTTCAATCTTGTCCATGAGGTCATTGGAGTTCCACTTGGCGATTTCCTTTGGTAAGACTTCTTCGCTGTCAGAGAAGTCCTCTGCAGGGGCGACACAAGATAAATCATGATCAGCTTTGGTAAACTGCACGTGCCATTCAGAGTTTTTATGACCAACAGGTTACATTTATGTATTCAGCTATATTATCAAACAATTGATCAATGTCAAGGAACTTGATCAAGCTTCCCCACAAGATATTTCAAATAAATCACTATATGGATAAAACTTATAACTTATCGGCAATCAAAGTCATGTTATGCTGAGTATTTTCATGTCAAGTATGAAAAGTATTTATCTGTCCCTGATTAGCACAATTTCAAGTCCAATGTGAGCTGGAAGACAGTGGATAAGAAGTGTTGTGGTTTTCTTATCATAATCGATTCTTTTTTAATAAAAAGAAAACCTTTTCTTCTTAAATCACTATCTACTGAATAGAGTTTTAAACTTATATGTATCTTTTGAATTTCTAAAAAAATAACATGTTGATAGAATCTGTTATTCATACACTGACATCAATTTGTGATTAAAGAGGAAGGTTCAGGATCTAAAAGGGAATATCCCATTTTATCCCATTATTTCTCTCCTGGGACATTTTTGTAACACTGCCAGTATCTTCATTTCTGAGAAACAGGCAGCCACCTCCTGTTCACTTCAGTTTGTGCTAGTAAACTGAAAATCTAATATAAAATGATGTGTAAAAAATCTACCTACTTTCATAGCAGTTATACTACAAATAACACAACCTCTGTAAAGAAATGGTAGTCTTCATATTTTAGTGTGACTTGCTTTGCAAGCAAAAACTACTGCAGGTTTCAGCCAGTTTCCCATAAACACAATCACCAGATAAGATCAGTTTTATTACCTAAAGAAAGGCCTTCTGCCGGTAATTGTACAAGTTTATAAGAGATAATGTGTCCTGTACAAGGTTTAACATGAAGCAACTTTTGCCTTAATTGCTTTTTTTTTTAAAAATCTCAGTTTCATCAACTTCTTTCAGTTACAAGCATGATTAGCAACCTTGTGTAACAGTCTAAAAATGAAGGTGTGAATTTAAAGAGGCATCTTTATTTCATCAATATACTTTTAAGTTATTCAAGTCCACATTCAGGTCAAAAAATAACATTTTAATTCAGCTTTATTTGCAAGGTGTGTAGAAGGTCTTAGACTATAGAAATGTGTAACTGTAGCAGATTAATTAAACTGCTATAAAAAATACTGCAATACTGGCTTTATAGGACCTGAAGAAAGTAAGTTAAGTGTGTGTGTCCTCATTTATAAATTCATGTTCCTTTTAATAATTTACAGTAAACCAGACACACTTAATGTGAATTCTTCTCCTTAAACTTTTCTTTATCTATTTCCACAAAAAAATAATTCTCTGCCACACAGAAAAGAGGAGTATGACAGTTATAAATAAACTTATATCTCATATGTTTGTAAAAGATTATTTCTGCAGAGAACCATGACCACAAACAAACTTGAAAGATAGAAATTTAATATCAGAAGCAACCTGAGCCAAGTCAGTGTGTTTCCTTATTTAATTTGTGCACCACCATCATGTGATTCATGCAGTCGCAAAAGCAGAAAACCTTAGCTGATATACAGTGTATCTCAAGTTTATTTTGATTCACTGACCTCATTTATTTATCATTTTTAAATAACTGCTTATATTTATACAGGCTGTCTCCGCAACATCTTTAAATCATAAATAAACTGAGATGGGCAGAGCACAGGAGGTGTTTTTTAAGACGACATAGTGTGCTTTCACCTCAGGCACCAAATATGAAATAAGTAATCTATATGAACATGAATATCTGCAAAACACAATAAATTAATGGATGTCTGCACAAATCAGCGGAATAATTTCAAGTTTCTCTAAATGGTATGAGTGAGATTCATTAATGATGGTTGGAGACAAATGAGTGCGGCTGCTAAATCACAATCAGCATCATATCAGACAGCATGACATCATGTTTCACCATTATGACAAAATCTAATGAAACAGTTTCACCACACAAACACTGACAGTTTATTTGCAAGGGAGAGGGGAACCTTTTATTGGTTGGGCATTGTAAGTGTGATTGGACTGATGGAAGAGGTGATTGTGATTTCTGAATCTGACATCAGGTTGAAACACCTGGCCTGTGCCCTCAGCCAAGCTCATCCAGCAGAGAGAGCACCACACCCATTTATTTCAACTGCAGTCCCAAAGCATGCTGGGTGTCTGGAAAGCTTAAGAACTGATCTGTGGTTAAAGAGATGCATGCAGAGTCAGAGCAGAAGGGAGCAAGCAGGTTTTTGGAAAACTGAACACAATAAACAAATCTATTAGTCTACCTTTAAAATCTGATTAAGACATAAATCCCAAAAGGAGTGAATAAATCAAACTCTGGTTACCATGAGCATCGAAGAACTCCTCATCCGAGCTGTCGTCTGAGTCTCGCGCTATGCTCTGCATCCTCCACTCTGAGATGCTGTGACGTGAGGGGCTCACTGAAAGACCACACACGGACAAAAATTAATTGTTATTTTGGGAGGTGTGTTTTAGCCCACTCCCTCTCTTTTGAACACACACACGCGCGCACACACACTCTCGATGACAAAGAAATACTGCACAACCCCCCCCACAGCCCACACACAAACGCACACACATAGTGTTATATAAACATGAAACAGTCTCCGTGGTGCATTACTTCATCACAGATGGAGTGTTTGGTGGTCAGGGGGGTGTCTGAAAAGTGGGGCCCATTGTGACACAGGCAAGCTAAAGCGACTACCAAATGCCAGCTGTGAAAAAATTGATACTAAAAGCAGGCCTTGTCTTTCGCATGTCTTCAGTCTATGCCTCATATATCATTAGCAGAGAGGAAGAGAGGGGGACGTTGCTCTAAGGGGCAGGCTGAGAGAGGGAAGCACAGCTGTAGCTGTCAGCACACAGAAGGAAACAGAAGCCGTGGAAGGGAGGGTCACTGCGAAGAGCGTCAGCCTCCCCTTGTCTGTGATGTCAGCACTGCTGCTAAAAATAGCCCAGGAGAAAACCACAGGGGGGAGTTACAGGGGTGAAACGAGGCCCGCTGGATGAGAGTCAGGGTCCAGGTGGCAGCTACAGTGAGCGCTGCCTTGAGGTAGAGGTGACACTGGAGATGGGTGTGTTCGGACATGTGGTTTGTGATGTCAAGGCTGCTGCTAAGAATAGCCTGGGTGAGATCTCATGAGTAGCTGGGTTGAAACGAGGTAAGTTTAATAGTATAGCAAATGTGGAGGTGTGAGTACAAACAGTCAAGGAGGGTAAAAACATTCTTCTTAACATCAGTCGCTGCGCAGAAAAACAAAGTGCTGTCCAAAGGCAAAGTCCGTAAACTAAAAAAGCTGCTCCCAGGGTTACTGACTTTATTAACACTAGTTCATCAACTTGAGCTCAGGGCTCGTCAGTGGACTCTGATTCATGCAGCCTGAGCAACTTTTAGTGTGAGCAGTTTTTTACTATAGCCATTACAGTACTTCCTGTGGGGTTTACAGAGTTTTGTGACATGAGACAGTGAATTTGGTTATGTTTTAACAACACATTGTGGGACATAGTGAGTATGCAAATGGATTGCAGAGTGAAGTATGACGCAGAGGTGATTTCGATGTACAAACATACATTGATAATTTCTTTCCATCTGAAGATTTGTCATAATAGGAACTAATGTAACCCACATTACTGAAAACCACAGTTGCAAGCTAAGAAGTTTTACCAGCCACCTTTTAAGTTTACAGTGTTTTAAACTCAAAAAGCTCAATTTACTTTAAAGTAAAGAGAAAAGGCAGACACACAAAACAGACACAAAGAAACAAAAAAAACAAAGTGCTACTCTGACTTTGCATTAGCTTGACTGTTGTGAAATTCTTCACATTCTCGCTTTTCAGTGTGGACATATCTCAAATATCACAACTGGCTATGTTTGCCTGTGGAACAGTGACTCTGTCAAAAGCGTACCTCTACCCTTAAGGTGAGTCAGGTGGCAGACAAACAAATTAGGCATGATGAGGTGTGAATATGAATGTGATAATGTGTGAAGAAAGTGGTATGGCTTGAGACAGTGTAAAGGCTGGACATATTGGGGAGAGCCATATAAATACTTAAAGAAATAAGGTCCCATGATAATTTTACATCAGTTTCAGTCACATACGTTATCATACAGAAGAACAGTAAGCTAATGGAGTGCTTCTCACCTCCTCTCTTGGATGAGCGGGAGGATCGGGATGAGGTGGACCACTGCTTGGTGAGTACACCTCGTGGCTGGAGAGTATCTCCTCCTGGGCTGACGACCACCTCCTCAGCTTCAATGGAGCTGATCGCTTCTTTAGCCTCCTGGTCTTTGTCCTGTGACTGAGCACCTCCGTTGGCCTCTGTGGCCTCCTCTGCCTGACTAAACTGGGCCATCTTCGTAGCCAGAGCCAGCTGAGTTTCCAGTTCCAGCTGTCGGATGTCCTCCATGGTCAGACCATACCACTCGTCCTGCCAGCACCAGGCCTGCCGGTGGGCACGCACCATCACCTTTCTCAGTCCTGGGGAGAGAGGATGGAAAGTGTTAAACACCTATCTCTAAAAATCATGAGGTTTCTAAATTTAAGTGTGAATTTAATAACATTATTGTCAATCTATGCTGCTAGCAACTACATGAAAGAATCTGACATCTGTGATTGCATACTCACCAACATCATGGATGAAGCGTTCAATCTTAGACTGCATGCCCCAGTAGCGAAACTCCACCTTGCAGAGTTTGTAGGCACACATGATGGGGGTCTTCCCTGGGTTATTGTTGTACTCCTCTATCCAGTCGTCCCGTAGAGGACCTCTCTGGGTCTTGACCGACTTGAAGAGCCGTGTGTCCTCCTCAGCTTTGTACTCATGAGGGGGGATGGGATCTGTAACTATGTCGATCGGATCTGCCAAAGACATTTCAAATCAAGAAGGCAATGACTAAGAGCCATAAATTTTTATTCTATTGCATGAATGATGTTACATACCCTATATCAGGATGTGTCCTTTTGTGGGCAGTGGAACGTGTCTTGTTTAAGATTCTTTTAGGTGTGAATTTCAGGCCTGATAAGTCATTGATTAAAATTATCACAATCAAAGTTGTAACTGGGTCACTGCATGCCCTCAAACCATTCATTTCTGAGTGGCTTCATATTCAACAGGCATGCTACCAAACAGAAAAAAAAAACATATGCAGTACCACTCAATAGCCACATGTGGGCCTCACCCACTCCTTATGTTCAAGACACAAGTGGGCAAATAAAACATCATTAGACTAACCTACTAATTCTAACCTGTCAACTTAAACAGCTAAAGCCACAAAGGTCATTGCATAGTGTACTGGTTCTGTCATATATCTATACAGCAGATAATGATCAGAGCATATATGAGTACTCTATGCTGGGAGGTAGACTGTGAAAGTTTAAGTAACCTGATATACATCAATTAATATCCTGATATCTGAGTTTACGTTGTCCTTATGGTTTAGGATAAATACCAAATTGTCTCACCAATTGTCCTTTGCCTCTTCTCTGCTGCAGACATGTTAAAAACATCTGCTTGATTGCCAGCATCGGGTTTGTAGTAGGTCTCAATGTCAATGGAGAACTTCTCAACAAAGGGACAGGTGTATCTGAAAGACAAGAGGCAACAAAGAGATTTAAAACAGAACAACTGTCCCCACAAAATGAGAGTGCATTACGAGTTGACATCCGCCTTCATCAGGAGACTTGCCTCTCATCTGGATGGCTTAAGATCAGAACTGTTTTATCAGGAGTGACAACACCCTCTCACTGCTGAGGATAGAAGAAGTGTGAGCCTTGCCCATCTGTTGCATCTGAGGCGTCTGCAGCAAAGCTGTCACCGGTTGAATAGATGTGTCAACAGGCACTTGCAGTCTATCAATATCCTGACAGTATAGTCAAGGGCACATCTCTTTTCAGCACCTCCACGTCTCTGTGTATGTCAGGCACCACGCATACAAACACGCTGACACCCTGAGAATGAGGGGCCATCAACATCTGACAGCCTGGGAGCGCTGCTGGCCACATGCCTATCTGACGGCCTGCTTTGTAATAATCTGAAAACTTGCTCTGAGGTCTTTATTTGCTGTTGGCTTTACTGAAGGACAGCAGATAAAGCAGGACTTCAAACATTACAATCACACTCACAACTAATGTTCTTTTTGATATACAGTAGATTAACTAAAAGCAGGGACTGAATTCTATTCTCTCATCAAAACAGGTGAGGGTTTAATTTTTGTCTTTGAGTCTGTGCATGCTTCCAGGCCGCAGCAGTTGAGACACCAATGTGCACAGCATTTCTGTTATTAGAATAACAGATTTCCAGTTTTGTGCAGCTTTGGCAGAACTTGATGCACTCTCACTCCTGCTCTAAAGGGGTGTGTGGAGGTGGCCTTACTGCAGCAAACCTCACCTGGTGCGGGTGTAAGGGTAGGCGTTCCATGACTCCTCTTCAACCCTCAGAGCTGCTTTGGGCAAGATGGAGCGGAACCAGCTGGGAATGTGCATGCCAATGTGGTAGACCTTGTGGGTGTATTGGCCCGTCCCACCTGGTCCATCTGTGTAGGGTTTGTTCTCAAGGATCTCCACCCCACTGCCTTCACCACAGCTCTCTTCTCTGCTCTTTTTCTACAAGAAGAATAAGAAGAGGAAATTGAAAGTGTTCATTTTTACATATAAGTGGTGTGGTGGTGCTGCTGCTCTTAAAAATATGAATACAAATTTACCCTAAATCTGAAACACATGTTTAAGAAGGAACTGAAATAAATGAAGGGATATGATGTTTCTAGCAGATATGACTGAAGTCAGTTGTCACAGTAAGTCAAATGAAACACAAGACAACACATGCACCAAAATTAACGACTTCCTGAAGGCTCTGTCAATGTGAATTGCAAATCAGGAAACCCAAAACCAGGCCACACCTTTCCCATATTTACATTCCAGGTGCACCGAGGAAGACAGGCTGGGTGGAGCATGCAGGTGAGGTTGAGCAGACTTACAGATGATGACTCAGAGTGTCAAAGACAGGAATGTGTGGCATAACTTAAGGAAGAATTTGTGATTGTTATGAAATCAGTAAAAGGGAAAACCAAAACAACAGAGCATAGTCCAAGTGCTGACAATATTAAAAACACAGGGAGCAAAGAGCAAGGACCATAAATGTCAGAGACTCATGATGTATCATCTTTTCCCTTATCTGCCCTAGTCAAGTGTCTCTACATACAGATCTAAGTATGCTAAACGCAGTATTTAGTGCAGCACTAGAATAATGGAGAGTCAGATCTCTCCAGTTAGTCTGGTGAGGAGTGGAGATGCAGGCGAGGCAGTGAATCAGTGGAGTGGTGAGGAGGAAGCCATGAGGCGCCCAGCACTCTGGACCTCATTACCTCTGACAGGTCATTCATTAGCCACCCGCTCTGCTCTCAACAGCTCCAAAGACACAGTACAGACACCACAGCACCATCAAACTGGCCGCGCACTTAGCCAGTAAACATGACAGCTTACACAAATGTCAAGTTTACAGTATACTGTATGCATACAAACACTAAAAAACATTAGCAAGGATTAGTAACAAGTTGTTTAAAGGAACAGTTGATTGCAAAATACAATACACTTATCTTTCCAATTATACCAGGCACTAGTAATTGGTTTTCCAATTAAACTAATCAGAAAATAGGTCAGTGCATTATTGTTGCTACTATTAGAATTGTATTAAGAAAGATAAATTGCTGGACAATCTCTTTATCCAACCTGCTGACAGGTGACAGCAGCCTGGCTAAATGCAGAGTCACTTTTTTCCCCCTGGAGCAATGGACGATTCCTTCCAGATTACTAGGAAATGGATGACAAAATCCTGGCAAGGGCTCAGTCATGCCCTTGGGGAATAAGAGGAAGTAAGATAGTTTACACTGAAGGTAAAGTTAGACTCCTAATGAAAACAGCAGTATGTTGGGTTCATATGCATTGAGATGTACACTGTAACTGTTGGGGAACAGAAATGAGGAAACAGTTTTACAGTGTGTCCATGATCTTCACAGGAGAGGGAGGGGCTGTCAACTACATAATTCTAGTGTAAAATTATTTTTTGTACAGAACACAAAGTGCCGCTATGTTGTGATTTCAAGTCCTGTCCTTAAACTTTTGCCACAGAGCGCACTCTCTCTTTCTCTCTCATCCACCTCTCTTCATACAGCCGTTAAACCCTTGCAAATTAAAAGTTAGCACCATCAAAGGCTACTGTATGTGTTTAGATCTGACTGCTCTGACAGGATGAGAGTCACATCCTGATTTTTTCCTCTTACCATCTAGTTAGTTAGGCATGTTTCCTGTTTGAAATGCGGCTTTTCACTTCCCTCCACAGTTACAGTTGCTTAGTCAGAAGATGATGGACGTGTGCGAATGAATGAGACACAGCGAGATCCTCTCATATTTAATTTCTCACACATTCTCCATTTGCCTCATACGTTACAGCAAATCCCCATGCGGTGGTAATGAATTTGCAGTTAGCTACCCAATAAGGAGGCGGCGCTGAAAGGGCAAAGGAAAGGCAGTGAGAGGAGAGATGGGTGGGGCATTGGCTGCTTAGGTACAGATATGGCTACACTTTCCTAAGGCCCTGACTTCTTCTTTGGATCGCAGTCAGGCAGGCAGGCTTACATGCTGCAGTTGCCCTGGTAACATAAAGCGATGAAGCGAGGGTAGCCACAGACACCGACAAAATTTCTTCTCTTTTTTTTCTTCCACCCCCTCTCTCATTTCTTCCCCTCCCTCCTTTGCAGACTCTTTTTATCCTCCATTTCCTCTTTTCATTCACTCCCTCTCTCGAACAAAACCTGACCACCGGCACGCTGCTGATGTCATGGTTGCCATAGTGACAGAGGCCTTACAGCAACGAGGCTGTGAGGTCAGAGGGAAAGGTAACTATGGGTCACTAAGGTAAGAATCCTTCTTCCTCTTGATTTGTTTACATGCTTGAGAATGCAGATATGAACTGCTTTTTTCATAGCCTCTGTGCAAACCTGCTTTTGCCCGTGTGATTCTGTGTCCAATGTCCTGTGTGACAAAATGTTATACAGTGTGTGCCGAGGCTTTGCAGCCAATTGCTTTACATCATTAATAACTATCCATACTACACAACAAAGGTGCCAAAGAGATTTTTAAGTGAGTGTAAGTGCGACACAGGCAAGTTCGTGCTGTCTTGAAAGGTCTACTTGTTTTGTGGCATGTCTGCTGAGTCATGTTTCCAACCATCTACAGCTTGACTGGATTAACTATCTGTTGGATACACCAGGGGAAGAAGAAAAGCAATAAAATAACTGACTAGGTTGCAAACTAGTTTTAAAGTTTTATAGTTTTTTTAAAGACCTTTATGGATCTGTTTTGTAATCATCTAATGTTTAAATTTTTACAAATGGGGCAAAGCCATTCCTTCACAATTATGCAATACTACTACATCTAATCCTTCAGGCTCATACTTTGACACAGTCAGAAACACTTTATGACAAACTGTTTTCATAGGGCATGTACAAACTGTCCTTTGAGGCAATATAAGCAAACAAAGCTGAAGCTTATATGGATAACTTTGTTAACATAAACACTCACCTAACCACTCAGCATTTAGTGTTAGATCAGCAGTTGTGGTAAAGGCCTCTCTGTGGGATGGATGACAGCTTAAAAACATGCTAGAGTGTCCTTATACAAGGCCTAAATGTTTACCTTTTTCAGTGGAGTGAAAAACAGAGCAGCTCTCATATATTAGCTAGATAAACTTATTTGGGTAAATATATTTTAGGATCCTTATGTTCTTTTGATGTTTCTGTGAAGGGAAGTTAATGTAAAGCCACCATAAATTAACCAGATTTAGCTGCTGAGTTCCCTAGACAGTGCAGCTCTGACTCCTTCACATATTTCTCTTGTTTTCTGATAAAAGCATTTCATCAATTTTGTCAAAATACAAGTTTACTTAACAAACAAGACACTCTGAACCAAGAAAAAAATGCCTCAACCTGATCAAACAGGCCTGGAACTTCAACCTGTTCTTCAACAAACGTAAAACCACTTGTGATTCACCTTACGTAACCATGCAGCTCAAATCCCAACACAAGTGCTGAAAGTTTATTCAGCATGTGACTCAAATGATTAAACATTCAAACAGAAAAATGCATCTAAATGCCTGAATACGTACAACACGTCTAACCAGTAACTAAATAATGCAGATTTATTGTACCACAGTCTAAGTAATCGCGATTTCTCTGTGTGCCTCTCCTGTGTGCTGCCTCTCACACCGCACCTGGCAGTACCACTGGATTAAATAAATCCTCCTTCACGTACACATGCCTTATGAAGACAAAATATGTTGCCACAGAGGAAAACTAAAGCAGTATAAACCAGCCTTTCCTACTTGGAGCTGCAGACCCTGAGGCTCTTACACATATACCCAATCTTGAGCTAAGGGCCTGGTTGGACAAATGAAACTGTCCAACACAGACAGAGCAGTATGTCCATCTCCATTGCAGCAATATTTATGTGCATTGAGTCTGAAGTGAGAGCAGATGCCCCCCACCCTCCTGAGTAATCATGCAGACTATGACGGGTGAAAACAGCTTCAGAGAGTTTAAATTGGATAATCTATCAACACACAGGCTTTCTTTGTTCCGTTCCTCCACCAGCGTCAGACGCCGTGTGACCAATCATTTCATAATTGGGCACAGTGTAAGCGCGTTCTTGTAAATCTCCTGTGTTCATCAATCTTCTCTCTGACTGCTCATTTTTGTCCTCTGGCTTTTGCATCCTTTGGCTGTTTTTTGGTCACGTGTGGGTGAGAATTTGGTCAAGGAATATGATGTTGTGACCTCACCTGGATCATATAAAGCTGGGCAATGCGGTACTCCTCCACACTCATGGGCATGGGGATGCGGTACTCCTTGATAAGCATGGTGAATCTTGGAGGTGGGGGAAACGGGGATTGGGGAGAAGAATGACAAGGGAAGGGGGAAAGAGGGGGACAGAGGGAAGGGAGGGGGAGAGGGGGCAGGAAAGACTCTGGGGGCTCCTATATGTGACTTGTCAAATCACCAGCTGAAGTCCACATTGATGGTTCCTGTTGGGGAAAAAGCAAATGAAAGCATGAGGCATGTAAACTGTGAATATGTTTGAAAATAAATACCTACATGAATCCAACCAGTAGTGTTTGTTACAGTCAAAACATGCTGTTAATCAAATCTTCAAAAATACAGAGCGGATCTTCAAAAAGGTCTCCATCAACATCCATCCCTCAAAGCAGAGACCAGCTTCAACCAGTAACAAAAATGCTCATCACGAGCGAAAGAGAACAGCACACAAACTATCTGCAGGAGCTGCAAAATTCCTCTGAACACAACCGAAGACAAAGATTCAGACTCATGGCTCACACGCAGATGAGGAGTAGAGGAGAGTGTCATTTGGGACATACACTCTCAATGTAGTTACTGTATGTCTGGTCCAAGCCTCGGCACTGCAGCGGAACATCAGGGCTGAGTCTCCATCCAGCGTCTCAGATCCAAGTAAGGCGCTTTCCAGTATAAACTTCTCTTCTTATACTCAGACCACAGCTTTGTGTGTGTGTGTGTGTGTGTGTGTGTGTGTGTGTGTGTGCTTGTGTGTGAGTGTGTTCTTGTATGTGAGTTGTGTATGTGGGGCGGGTGGCCAGAGTCTACAGAAAGCACCCGTGCCTTACCAGTGGACTCAACAGCCACCCAGTCTCTCCCAACCCTTCAGCACCATCACATGGGGGGCTCACTCAGCATAAGAGGGATTACAGTTGAGTGGGGAGCATTACATAACATCGTAAGAGCCCCCCCTCCCCAGTGATTGAGGTTTCACAAATAGCAGCCTTAGACTTGCACAAAGCATTGTTTTCAAACCACTGGGCAGATAGGGGTAGGTGTAGGCTATACATAACCAACGTGTGGGTGGCGTGAGTTGCAGAAAACTGCTTTTGACCACTAAGGGAAGAACAGCTCTCCAAAGCCAGGCAAGCAAAAAACAAGATCATGACTGTACAGACCCCGAGCTGAGGTGACACATTAACTGGAGAGGATAAGGAAAGAGAGATATCCCGGGTTGAAGGAACTCTTCTGTGAAAATGAATAATGGAAAACACAAAGAGGCACATTATTGAATTTGTAGGGACGAACTGGTGACTTCAGTCCTCTGAGCAATAAACAAAACTATGACTGACTGAATCCTCAGTAATGTTTTTATACTCTCAAAGTGGATATGAAGTACTCTGGAAAAGAACTCCTCTCCTGTTAATAATTCAACAACAAAGATTTAAAAGGCTAGTTAATGAAAGGATGAAGTCAGTATTCAGATAAAGTTGGTAAAAGCACAGTGCACGGGATCTTATTTTGCATACTTTCATTTTTCTCAATCTCCATTTTGCAAATGTTGAAGACAGATATCCACGACAAATAATTACTGTGATATTTAAAAGTGAAACATGCTTTTACGCTGAAACTGTCCATGTTGTTTTTGGACATCTTTGTACAGTTATGGTGATACACTCATCACCTCCCTACACTCGTATTTAAGGTAACATTCATTTTCCAGAGAAGAGAAAATAAACTCAAGAATTATTATCATTATTGTGAATCTTTTAGGCCAAATGAGGCAACATCACATTGTATAAACCCTTATATTCCCTCTTTTCTGAACTATGGCTGCAACTGGACCTCAGCAGTCTGGCACCCGGCCATTCTGTGTAATCACACTAATATTCCCACTGCGTCACTTATCCTGTGAACAAAGGCCAGCTTTGGTAAGGCTGTCTGAGTTGCCAAGGGTCCACCACCTATTGAGTGTTGACACCCACAACTCCCCACTGAAGACATGCTCCTGCAACAAGCTCGTAAAAACTGCCAGGACAAAGATGCAGAGTGTCTAACTTGTCAACCTAAAACAGGTATTTCCGAACAGACTTGGGGGGGGGTTTCTGGTTAAAACAGGTGAAATCAGTCCTCTTTATATATTTCATACAATATTCATGCAAAGTGAACCCACAGTGCCAACATTTGTCTGGCCAAATGTGACTACAGCATTGCATAACCCAAAGAACAACGTATGGACAAAATCAGAGCAGAATGCCATGTATTGCTGAAAATAACTACACTCATGGGAAAGGCTGGGATAAAACTAGGCTAGCCTGGAGAGGCGCAGAGAAAAGCCTGCAGCCCAGGAGCCCTCTACTTCTTAGTCCCCGGCTTTAAAGGCGAAGGTCACAGTGCTCATCCTTGTTGACAGTATTGATGCTAAACAGCTTCCCTCTTACTTGAGACACAGTTCAACAATGTGGCAACAGTTCGAATAGGGGTTGCATTTGATGCTGCACCAAACCTCTGAGTGTATTTGAGAATTTCCTCAAGGCAGGCTGGGCTGGATGTGATGGCTGAACCCGTTTGAAGGTTGTTGTAGTGTGATGTTGAAAGACAGAGTCTCTTACTGGCTGAATTTCTGCCAGAGAGTAAGTAACATATGAATTAAAGTGCAGCCAGTTGCAAGCGACTAGCAGCCCACATGCAAAGAAGTGATACCAGGTATGTAAAGGCAGGGAGACTGAACCTAACCAACAGAGAGAGAGAGAGAGAGAGAGAAAACAAGAGGCAGCATAACAGAGGGACTCCGTACAGTCATAGCAATGCTCTGCCTGGCAGGGTGTTTTAGGGACCTGAGGTGATGAAGAGGTGCAGGGATTTGTAGTGATGATGATGCATGTGTATTGTTTGCTCAACTGCCAAGCAGGATTATGATAGTTTTACTGTTGAACAAAGCTGCAGCTCACTTAACTTCAGCATGAATTGACCTGTTGATTTTTGTTTCAATTTATTTACCTTTGTTTTTGTGTCGATTAAATGTCAAAATGAGTAAAAAAATAAATAAAAACAGTACAGTACAGACACACACACACACATACATAATGCACAAATGACTTGTGTGTCTTTCCGTTTCTGGTTCACAAAAGCTGCAACTGAAGACAGACACCCCTCTAAATATCTTCAAAATATTTGTTACCTACACACAAGCATCCACGAATATACACATACTCACACAAACACACTTCTTTCCTCTTCTGGAAGCTAACAGCCTAAGGCAGACACACCCAAACTGTCTCCCACAAAAATGTGTTTGTTACATATTTTGCTTGAGTTTACTAGTCGCGTCAGTTGGGGATGGGGATATTTAATCCTGATGAAGTTGTAACACAGCCTTAAATTTAAAATGCAGTATTTTCTCCTTTGATGATACACTTAGGATTAATGAGATTTTCTGACTTGACTGATTTCAAGAATCCATCTGTTCCAAAACTATAAATCAACATGTCTCCCTTACAGCAGTACTGCAGACTCAGACTTGTTAAACCCTTCCGGTTAAAACCTATGTCTCACTGACTCTTTCTCTCGTAACAAATGCAGATGCTGTGCACAGCATAGGACCTGTAATGCTCGATCCACCAGCAGCCTTGGGAGAGAGCTGGCACCATGCTTGACCCAGAAAAAAGCACTCTCTCACACACAGCTTAAAAATAGCCTGGTCACAATAATCCTAGCATACGCAAGCAGAGTGCTTGATGTTGTTTGTTCAGAGAATATGCTCATTCCCTTCTAAAAATATAGTGTCGGCCCCCCTCTAGGCGGTGACGCAACAGCAGCACACACTGCTGCACAGCGCTCGTCACAACGCAGCTCCAATGTTTCTGCTCCTGTATCAACAAAACTGAAGCCAACAATGGGTACAAGACACTTTGCGTACAACTGTGTTTTCTGTCTCTGCATGTGGTGAGAGCGTGCACCCTGATGTGTGTAACGCTGTGACTACCACATATGTGACCCTCTTAAAAGATGTGATGAATCAACAGATGAACAATCCTCTAGGCTAGAGCGTGTTTGTTTAAAACACGTTATTCACTATTCTGTTTCAGAATTGAATGAAACGAGAATGCTAAAAAGCAACTAAAAGCTTTCTTCTGAGGCCCAGGTCTGACAACCTCTCATCAGAGGCAATCTTCTTTTACAGAAACACCCAGGAAGTGCACCAGACTTCGAAGTCAATTGACATGGTAGCCAAACTGTTTAACCAAAAATCAAGTGATGCACTTGGGCCCCAAAACACTTTTTTAAACTAACATTGACAAAAAGCGTCTGTAAAACAGTATCCTTTTTTTTAGTCCCACAACCCACATGAACTAACTTGTTGTACTTACAAGAGCTCTATTGGTCTGACAATGTGCAGTGTGTGGTATATTATGCTACAACCTTATGTGATCAGAAATACTTCCACTGTGGCCTTGGCCAAAAGGAACAGATGTTTTATACCTCTGAGGCATTTTCCTGTTATCAGGAGTAGACGTCTTTGTACCAGTGTCATGGTGGCCTTGGCCGAAGGGAGTAGATGTTTTATAGCATTAAGGCTTTTCCTGTTATCAGGAGTGTGATCCTTCAGGTGCAGGGTTCATGGAATGGACAGAACCTTCACATGTAGAATACAATGATTGGAAGGGTTCCACCTGTTTAGAGTTGCATTTTTTGGGTAAGATGAAAGTTTTGCCAGGCCTATATAAGTGAAATGTTTGAGCTGTACGACAGAGATTCTTATTGGCTTGGAATCCTCTCTCAGGCAAACCAGGATGCCTGATCGATACTGTACTTCTTTGTAATAAACTTCTTTATATACGATCAAGTCGGTGGCAACGGAGATTCCTTCATCATGTATACAGCATTTCTACATAAGATACTACAGAAGCTACTTGGAAGATCCAGGTAATTTTACTCTGGGAATTCAAACTATCGGTGCTCTTGTGCCACTAAGTAACCTCTACATGGATGAATGGGGCCTCGCCTCCAAAAGCTGTATCCAGTTCCACTAAACACACCCATGGTGTAACTCCTAGAACTGCTGTAAACAAACATGGGATCAAAGATGTGCATATGTGCACATCCCTTAACAGAGATGAGTGTCTGACCTAAACAGATAAAACCTGTTTATTCCAAAAAGCGAAGCCTGGATTATTATATATTACAGGAGGCTCTCGCTTACACCTTCACATGAAATCTACCGTTCCCTTGCAGATCCATTTGCCTTGTCACCCCATGCTGTTCTTTACCACAATAATGGAAAGTGGCATTACTGACTCTGTCTACGCAGGATTGATACAGCAGACAGGTTCACCAAAGGACAGAGAGCAACAGCTGGGCCTTGCTGTTGACACAAAGCAGAAAACTGGGAGGGAGGTGTTGACTCAGAGGAGGCTTTTTCCACAATGGTGGTTCTCTTTTAAATTTAGCCCCTGTTTCAGAGAGCACCATTTAGAGGTGGAGCAACAGAGGGGATGGTGAATCCCAGATGAGCTGGAGGAGGGGGGAGCAGGGGTTCCCTCATGACTGACCCACGGCAAGACCCCTTTCAAATACAAGTGGAAAATGTTAGCCCCTTGACTGCCTAAAATACCATAGATCAGTTTCACACAGCGTTGCCCTAACATTGCACAGACAACCTACAGGCAACAGCTATGACAACTGCTGCAAACACAGACTTTGCTTGTGACAAGAACCCTCGATTCAGTTGATGGGCTTACCCACCAATCCAGTTAAAATGTCAAACGGCTTAAGACAATGCTGTTAATGCTGGGGTGTGTTTGCTCCATGGCCAGAGCAAGAGAGTTTACTATTCACCTGCAATGACTTAACAGGCCATGACACACATGTCAAGCAGGCATTCTGTACAAATACTCTGTACCGTGGAGTATTTATTACGGATAAAAGATGAAGCTTCATTAATCAGAGATATAAATGAAATAAATGTTAACTATGCAGCACAGATTACTGAAAACAAAATTCATTTACAACCTGCAAAATCTGCCCCCCTAAGGTGCAAAGAAGAACGGGAACTGACTACTTTTATCATTATATATAAATCTGTGTTAAGATGTTATATGGTATTTTGGGGAGCCTCAACCTTTATCTTTACCATGTTTGTAAAAGTGCAGGGTATTAATCAAACATTTTACCCTTGATAAAAGACATACTAGAATGCTACTTTGCAATATACAGGTGAAGTTTGGGTGGAGACTATTTGACAAAGACCATGCTTTGCTTTGTCTCTTCTGACTGAGCACAGAATGGGAGAGCAAACATTTATCTTTTTCCATATTTAAAAACTGGTCAGGCTTTGTATGCTGTACCACACAATGCACAAGTCAAAGAACAAAGCAACGAGCAAAGGCTGGGAAAACATTTTGAGTGATCCATTATTTATCCTGCAAAATAGACTCACTTTGAACTGGAGCTGAGCTGACAAAACAGAGATGTAGATTCAATGTAATGTGATCTCCTAAGAACAGATCAGAGATGAGCGCATCAGAAAAAAGGCTGCAGTGTCATGAGTAACTAGTTTCACTTGCAGTTCCATTAGCCAGCAGGGTGTTATGATCATGTTAAGATGTATGAATTGAAGAAAATAACGACAATCTTCACTTGTCATCTTGTGCAACATACTGTAAATACAGTAAGTTCCCATGATACACTTTAAAACAAGGTCATCACTCGTTCCGTCCCTCAGGCCCAGGCTCCTCCACAGGCTAAGGAGGTAGGATGCACAACCTGCCCTTGTTCTTTACTCATCATCGCAGTACAAGGGTAAAATCTAAAAATACTTGACACCTTGTTACCATCTCCTCCATTGTGTTCCTCCTTCTTCTTCTTGTCCTTTTCCTCCTACAGTAGAGCTGCTTCTAAAAATGATCCTCGTTTCCACAGAGAGAGAACGAACAAGAACCATCACCAAAAAAACAGACATAGCAGAAAGCATGGAGTTCTGAGAAAAGCAGAACTGAGCAGAGCTAATAAAATCCAGCCAAACAAATTGTTAATCCTCTGCTCACAGTGACTTTCACACAGCATACAGATAAGGCAAGGCATTCCTCAAGTTTATGGCAAAGGACAGTTCAAACCATGTCACCAGTCATCATTTGTTTCTTTCAAAAAAGTCATACAGAGTAGCTAGAGGGGAACTCTGAGAGTTTGGACCTCCACTAAGGCCTTTTTAAACTTTTCTCCCCTCTACTGGACTTTGAGATGTATGGCATTTATTCCGCTAAAGCCAAACAGAAAGTAACAAACTGAATATAATTTGTGTATCTGCCCTGTGATTCAGATCACTCCAAAATTTAATGGGTTCTTTCTTGGCCATGCTACAGCCTTCAACAGAGGTTCATGAAAGTAGTTCTTACATAATTCTACAAACAGACTGAACTGAAAACATAACCTCTTGTTGGAGGTAATAAACAAATCTAAAAGAGAGCAACAACTGAAATGTAGCAGTTGCAGTGATTAGCTATTTTTGTTTTTTCTAACTAACTCCAAGTATACACAGTTGGATGTTGCATTTCATGAGCTACACAAAATCGAACGGCAAACATGAGCTCACTCTAAGGCAGATCAGTAAACCTCATTACATCTGAAGCTTCCAACCAGTGGAAAATAAGTAAAGTTTAGATTAGATACCCCCACAGCATGTAATTAAAATTCTACATTAATAAATCTAAAGCCCAGTGACTGCTGAGAATTTTAAGCTGCTTTAATAAGCCATTGTTTTTATATGCCTCAATGGTGCTCATCAGCCTGCCGTTTTCCAAAACGGGCACGTTACATACCAACTCTATCTCAAAACGCCACGCTTCACTCTGAGATCCAAAATTAGATGACCTTATATGCAAATTACACTTGGATTAATCAGTTACGTGCCAAGGTTAAATGAGGATCTCCCCTTGCTGTCATTCTCTCCAAGCGCTCAGACAGCCTGAATCAACTGCACAGAGAGCAGTCTTACGTAACTTGGACAGATACAGAAAAGGAGAGCATCCCTACCCTAGTATTTTGTCCATTCCATTAGCCAAATCATGTAGCCTACAGTCCCTCGGGCAGGAAATGCTTTGTAGATTTGGACAATCTCTTTCAAACATCTCCATCAGCCCCTCAATGAGTGTATGGTGGCAACAAGATGTTGATTCAAATCAAGGCCCTTTTGCTTATGTGAAGCCCATTACTGAGTACTTGCTCATCACTGACAGCACAAAAGCTTGACACAAAGGTTCGGAGGAATAACAACTAATGGATTTCCACTTTCACTGCTACTATAAATCCCTCACAATAATGCAAAATGGCTTTGACTATGTAAAATACTACAGTGATGTGGCTGAGACTTGTTATCACAGTGAGACGACGCCTACATTGTCGGTCTACTGCAGTATGAAAGCAGGTTCCCATGGATCAGATATTGAAATGATTTGACTGACAATTTAAAAACTCAAAAAGAGTTCTGAGTAGGCATTTGATATAAAAAGTTAATTTAAGCATAAAATTAAGTATAATAAATCAAATGTCTGAAAACTGAAAGTCTTGGGTTAAGAGCTCTGCAACTAACGTTTATTTTCAGTATCATCTGCTGATTATTTTCACAATTAATCAATTAATTCTCATGTGGTTCAATAAATGTTGAAAAATTGTGAAAAAAAAAAAATGCTCATCACAACTCCGAGTCCAAAGCGACATCTTCAAGTTGCTTCTTTTGTCCAAAAAACTATACAAAACCAAAAGCCTACTCAATTATTACAAAAAAAAAAGACAAAGACAAGCAGCATATCTCTATGAAGCTTGAAAAAGCTAGTACTGAAAATGTCAATCAGCTCAACAAGTCGATTACCTGACTAATCACTGCTGCTGTACTAACAGGAAAAGCCTTACACAAAGAAAAAGATAACCCTGATGTGTCATATGTCAATTGTTGAAAGCATGCTGTTATATAAGAAAACAAAGGCAACTTTAGAAAAACAGAAAAAAAAAAATAGTTGAGGATTTTTAGATTTGGAAACCAAGTGCAAGCAGCAAACATATTGCACTGTCTACTGTTTCTATTTATAGTTTCCCACATAAAAAAACACTTAATTAGCACTTCCATAACTGCCAGTACAACTTTTTTGAATAACTATGTCTAAGAAGAAAAATGAAATGGATTACACTCTACAAAACTTGTGAGGAAAAAATGTTTCGCCTCAGGCAAAAACATATTCCCTTTCCTGCCCCTTCATTCTCGCCATCATTGCTTGAACAGGAGGTTACCATGGAGACACAGAGGGCCCTTTCCTTATTGGTTGCCAGGATGAAGTCAGAGTGACGAGGAAAGTAGAGACCAGATGCTGCTGGGGCTGATACTTCTTTCTCCTGTTTCTTCGGTCTCCACTTTCACTTTTGTCATGTCTCTTCATCCACACCATGGCTCATTTTCAGGGCTCTTTGGTGTCGATCATCTGGCCACTGCAACTCACTGCTACATTCACCGATTCGAATATATCGTCAACCTGAATATATGCTACAGTGAAATCTCTACATAACTGAATACAGGATCAAAAAAAAAAAAAAAAAAAAAAAAAACAGTGGTGGGTGTGACACACATTGGCTAAGGCACAGGCTTAAATACAGAAAGCTGCATGTGGGCTTCACAGACCTGTCATGCAGTGCTCAAAATATGTTGTGTTAACTGCTAAAACTGTACTATGAAAAAAAAAATTCAAGACAAGTATGCTACCACTTGTATCACATAGAGTTAAAATGTCCTGTGCCCTGTGCAATCATAATGCAACTTCTCTTTTTAGTTTCAAATGAACATAGTGGACCACTTAGTTTCGTTTCAACAGTCTAGTGGTGATTCAGTTAAATGTACAGAAACACATGAGATTACCAAAATTCTTGGTATTCCTTATTAAAGTTTGGGTAGGAAACAGGTCTTGGTGCCTTTAATTTCTCATGCTCTGGTAGCTGAGAGGAAAATGGATCCACAAAACTGAAGTGAATTGGGGGCAGAGGAATAGAAAAATATGCAGGCATCAGTTTAACACTATATTAGATGAACAGTGAGAAATAAAGAGAGAGAGGACAGTTGAAAAAGTGTTTAACCTGTATTTTTATTAAACAGAATATTTCAGATTTTTAAATGTTTTGGCAAATCAGCTTTTATCCGGAGGGATTTCAGTTGAGGTCAGCACAGATAAACCCTTCACAGCCAGGTACAGTAACAGAAAATTACCCACATGTTTAATTGACTACTAAAGCTCCAGAACAATACATGGAGGGATGTAAAAACAACTACAATCAGATCACAGTAATCTACATTTATCTTGGCTATTGCTTTCAGAATGAGTTCTCCTGTTAGTCCTAAGTTTCTGGTTGAAATGAATTTAAAACACTGAATCATCAGCGCAATAAGTAGTCCTGTGTGTTCATTTGCAGAAAACGATGCATCAAGGCAAATGAACTGTCACTCATAAGAAAGCTGTACACAAAAAGCCTGCTGCTCTTTGGTGAAATACCTCAAACCCTCTTGTGCACACTGAATAACACTGGCTTTCCAAAAGTGTTCTACCCAGTGACCAAAGACAGAAACCATCTCTCATACTGACCATAAAAGGCCACTTTCTATGATGCTCATGGTCCTATGACTTTGGCTAACATTTCAATGAGTTCTGAGGTCAGATTTACAGCTCTGTGAAAAACCAGCCTTTATCACCTTGGGATTTTCTTATCAGGGACAAAGCTTATAAAAAACAGAAATCCTCTATCAGACTTATAACATAAAGGATTCTGACGTCTCTCTCACACAGAGACAGACGTGAGACTTTGTCTGCCACATGTAAGGAAAGAATGGGCATAACGCAGAGAGACTTCCCAATAAAAGCCTGTACACTGAGGGGAAAAAAAGGGAGAGATGAGGGGGCAGCGAGGAGGGGGAGTAAGGGTCTGAAGGAGTCTATTTTTGGCCTCAGAGAAATCAGGTGTCTGCGGCCAGTGGAAAAGAAAAGGAAGCGTGTGTAGAGTGACATGAAGCAGCGCTGTCGCTTTCATTTTACATGATCCATGTGAGTCAGAGAACGCTGCAAGGGTTGGGGGTGGGGTAAAACAAACCACTAACAAATTTGAAATGGCATATATGGTCCTTATCGACATGAAACATGACAAAATAATGAGCCATTATTACTGAAGGGATGAAGAGTAAAAAAGCCTCACTAGGAATGTGTAGATTTTAAATGTTCACCTTAATAATGACAATACAGAGAAAATTTGCCATATTTCATGAGGATGTCCAGTCATTCATGATGGATAATGTGGTTAATTGAGGCAATAGATTCCTCAGTGCATGCTTTATTTACTAAGAAAGCTGAGTTCTTCTGTTACAAAATCTGAGGTTCTTCTGGCAGCAGTGCTGTCAGTTGGTATGTACAATGGTATGTAGTGTCAAGCAAGAACTACAAACTGGGAAGCTGAGGGGTAATCTGCCATGTAAAAAAAAAAAAAAAAAAGGTTTCCTTTCTGTTGCAAATTATTTACATTACAACCAGAAAAGAAGTTACTCTAAGATAAGCGTGCAGAGGATGTTAAGGATGAGGATACATTTTATAGTGTTTTGGATGACTTGGTGATTCAGTTGTATTTATTTGAGCCTATGGCCGAGGATATGCAGCAAAGAGAGTTCAAGCTGTGCACAAAAGCAAACAGCGGCTCGTGGTGCCTGTGTTCAAATTGCCAACAGAAACAGAATTAGCCTGTTGCAATGAATTCTAGCGTGGGCAGATCTTCTGGATGCTGTCACCAATGCCAACCCCAAGAGCTTGTGTATACATTACTATGTATTAATATTTTACTCACTTTAACTGTGGTATGCTGGAGACCTTGTTTAGGATCTTGAAGATGTTGGACTAATGCTGTTATACTGAGGGACAGTCAACAGAAAATGTGACCATTTAGCCTAAAGCCAACATAATAATAGAAGTAGGTTGGATGCCAGGAAATGTTTTTCATGTTGCTTTTTATGTAAATTTACACCGCAGCGTGGGCTCATCAAGAATAAGCTTTACTGTTATACAGAAACCCATTCCGCTCCTCACAGTATGTACGTATGTGTTGCTATTTTATGGTAATTTACTTGATAGACATGCCCTGAATGCAACGATATAACTATGTGTGAAAAAGAAAAGGTCAAACCATAGGAATTAATTTGCTTGGGAATGTTGTGTTAACTTTGATTAGCACCCAGCAGCTAGCTTATTCAGTGGGAAAGGGTGCCAGAAGCTACAAAAATGCATTCTTGTACATGAAGGCATTTTTATTGATTACATTTACCATCAACACTGACTGGACATCCACATAAAAGAAATTTCCAGTTGGCATGGACACATTAAAAAATTAGACACTAATGGCACTCCAATGACTGGGTGGTGCAAGCAGCATCTATAACTTACAGAAGACTATTCTCCTATGTGCAGATTAGATTAGCCAGTAATGTACAGACTTTGCCTCACAAAAGCATATATTATTGCATCTTTCTGCCTCAGAAGTTTCCTGGTAGAGAGGATGTTTGGCAGGGTGTCAAAATTCCCCCTCTTGCACAGCCTGGTGAATATCACCACAAACAGCTCTCCCTTTCCTGACAGGATGCACCAGGATGAACATAGCAGACTTTAATCCTTCTTCAAAAAATGAGACTGAAGCAGAGACACAGGAAGGTGGTTGAGTACTATAAAAAGATCTCAGTTCCTTATTAGAGCCCACCTATATTGCTAGAAAAAATGGCATCTAAAGGGACAGGGACACACACACAGTCCGCACAAAATGTTTTGTCTTTGTCTCATTTCCCAGACAACACAACTGTAGAAGCATTAGCAGCCATGTGCCATTCATCAACAGGCTCATTTGGGATGGGTGGGGGCAGGTTGTACCTCTGTTGTCCCTGTCAACAGCTCAACACTAACATTTGCATCACCTGCTCTATTTAAGAGAGCGAGGTGGGAGGGTGGGTTGGGGAGGAAGGAGTCCATGGATTGAGGTGCAGAGAAAAACACAATGTTCCTTTCAATGGCTTGCATCCAGGAGAATGATGAAAGCTCATCTGAAACGCTGTCATGATGCCTGATTGTCATCTCAAAATGAGTTGTAAGAAAAATTAGGCCTACAGCTAGCAATGCATCTTTGTACTCCCCTAAGAGGAGATCACAAATTTCAAAAAGGTTAGTCAGTCAGAACAGCTTCAAACCCCTGCAGGTTCCCCCTACAGTCTAAAAGGCACCCTTACTAATCTTTAGTTTCCACAACTATGTTTCTGGGTAGGGAAATTGTTTAACTTTCCTTTAAGAAGCTCTAAAACATCTTTAGCAGAGTTGGAAACTAGCACCTACAATCTGTCAAATGCAGGGGATTTCGTATACTGTTCTTGTGCTGACATCCTATGTATAATCTTGGTTTCACAAAGCGGTGAACCTGTTTTATTAATGCTTGTGAACAGCTGAGCCTTTAAATAATGTTCATTTCAATTCAATCATGAAACCATTACCTGTTGGCAAGAACCTATTTACTTGTGAAATGTTCCAAACAGGTGTATTTTTTCGCATTCCACAACTTTCCTAGTCTTTTGTTTCTACTATCCAGACTTATCTGAAAAATGCTGCTGGCATCAAACTCAGAATAAGCACATAAATCAATATTCAAATAAATTTTTTCATAACATCAGAGGTCACCCAATCATTCAGGCTGGTTGACTCACATTAAGCTTATTTATGTAGCCCAAAAATCACAAATTTGCCTCTAGGGCCTTCATTATCTCACATTAGTGTATTCTCAGACCAAGTCAGCACACACCTTATTTTAACTTAATCTACTATCTTGAGTCCAGACGGTAGGTTATTATAATGCGACATGAAAGCAGATCAGTGAAGCAGATCAATGTACTGATAGCCCTGCCTTTTTTGTCATTGTGTTTCAGAGAGATACAACAGAGATAATTTGTATTGCAGACTGCCACCACATACAATAGCCAAAGCAAACCATATCAACAATATATCCGAACATATGGCTTATAGAATATCTGAAAATATATTAGCCCAAGGATAAATGACATCATAAAATATTTAGGTATTTTACCGATAACAAAATATTATTTTACAAATCATGTGGTGACAAATTTCAAATACAGAATAGCATCCCTTACTCTTATGAATTAATTCACCATTAGGTTAAACTTCTTATGCAAATTATATATAATCTAACCTGTAATAAAATGTAGATTAAGATTCTTGCTTTATTTTTCCTTCTGCTGTTTCTTAATAGAACTAGAACTTGGTGTTGTGCATTATTATCCCTTGTTTGTGAAAAGTGCATTGAAATGCAAACCGGTGCCGTCAGATCCCGCCCACCTCTGAGTCTGGATCTGGCCGAGGTTTCTGCCCGGTAAAAGGAAGTTTTTCCTCGCCTCTGTCGCCAAGTGCTTGCTCATGTGGGAATTGCTTTCAATTGTTGGGTTCCTATAAATTTAAAATATAAATTTAATTATAGACTGTGGTCTAGACATGCTCTATATGTAAAGTGTCTTGAGACAACTTTGCTGTGATTTGACGCAATATAAATAAAATTGAATTGAATTGAATTGATTTGAAACAGAAAGTAATGTTCCTCATCTATCTGTCATCATTATCCAATTTCAAAGCAGACTTAATCCTGACTATGACAAATGTTTCACTGCCAACTGGCTACCCACAAAGTTCATCTGAATCGAAGCCTATAAAAAGTCACTTATATTATCATACTTCCTGTTCAGATTATATGCATTTCATGACTTAATATTCTAGTTTATCCTTACAACCACCCTGTCAATTTATATGAGGAGAATTCCACATATCTGAGAGACAAACTTTGAACAAGTATTGGGATCTTTACCTAGTGCCACTCTCTGCACTGGCACTGCTTATCAAACAACAACCATGTCCCCTACAAGACAATAAATAAAAATCAAGGGATATTTAATAAATCTGCTTTGTTGATGAATGAACATTTACGTTCTTCATGGTGCTAAAAGTTTCTAACAGAAAATGTACTCATAACTCTTGAAAATGCCCTCTGGTGTTTTCAGTGCCCATAAAATCAGTCTCTTCTGATGTCAGATGAATGAAGGCCAACATGACATAAGTCTTTGTACCCAGAAGTTATCAACTGTGGAAGAAATAGTTTTGACTATACGGTCCAAGATATCCTAAAGAGCATTTTTTGAATCAGGATAAATCCCTTCAGCATCCTCCTCCAAGCTCATTTAACAAACTGCATTCCAACATTACATGCTAAGTTTTAGAATAAACTGTCTTTACTAAAATCCTGACAAAGCAATCACAGGAAACCAGCTAATGCAACCAAGAACAATCCAGCAACTGAGAATGAGTCCAGTTGGTGAGATTATGGGGTTCAAACTTGTTTAGTTTATAGACAGAAATAAAAGCAGCAAAGAGGCAATTCTTTATAAAAAATAAAATAAAAAATGCTGTTATCTGTGAATGTTCTCATTCATCCAGGTCATAGTTATTCTGGGCAAATAAATCGAAGGCAACTGGACTTAGTAATATGTCTGTGAAGACGTTTCATCTCTAATCCAAGTGGCTTCATCAGTTCATGCTCATCAGACTAGGCTAGGCCTGTCTGAAAAAAAAAAAAAATGCTGTTAATTCCCTCTCTGCATATTCCCACTGCATCTTATCAGCTGCCATTCATGATTATACCACTACCTTTATCTTGTGTGGAAGTAACAGTGTTTGTATGGTGGCTGGAATAAAAGACACAGATTGGCATGCAAAAGTCCAAAACAGTCTAGTCAGAGAAAGAGAAATGGTTAAACATTTCTTCAACGCTGAAGAAATGTTTAACCATTTCATTCCAAAAAACTGAATTCAGTGATTTGAAGAAATTACACATTGCAGCACCTAAGTTGCACAACAGCTCAACAGGTTTTTAGAAAATAGGAAATTACTCAACAAAAGGCAAGTGAATATATGGTTATCTTTTATAGTGCAACATGTGTAACAGCAGTTGAAGCAACACATACTGCTCTTCAAAAAGCCTCATGTAGCTCATTTTACGGTGTTGTACCTGATATTTCTCTGCTCTTCCTGTTTCCCTTTAATCTCATCTGATAAGCAGCTCAAATAGTACAGACATTTAACCAAAAGACGTGGTGAGCAGCAGCATACGTCATTCAAACTTTAACTGACAGGAAGCCACCCTTCTCTTGTTTCCTCAACTAAAATGTTCTTACTCAGTGGCTGTGCATTCTGTGACTAACTGGGTAAAGCAAAGTATAAGTTATAAGCAATAAGTTTTGAAAATTACATTATTACACGGTCATGCAGCCTCTAATACCTGGAAAAACAACATTTGGGGCCTACTGATATAATATCAATTGTAGTGCTCAGCCATAGGTTGCAGTAGAAAAGTGGACCTGTCATGTGTAAGGATAAAAAGTACTCCCTTACAAAGACTCCATGCAATGCTATGAATACTCAAACCAGGCTGGGACACAGAACGCACAAGCTACAGGCTCCTCTGTCAGGAATTTTCCACTCCACACTCAATCAGACATACAGCATTTATTTACATATTCTCCCCACGTTTGATGGTCAGAAGGTTGTCAGGCACTCCTGAAACTGTGTAACATTAGTCGAGTGGTGAGTAATTTTAGTCTTAGGGAAAAAGAACTGTGTGACATGAATGAGCAAACATTAGCATAGTAACTCAGTGCGGATAGAGATTATTATTATTACCCTGATTTATCCAAAAGGCCACTGCAGTGTCTCCACTTTGCCATAGCATTGACTTAAAAAAAGAAACACTAGAAAAGCTTTAATTCTAGATAGATCAAAACACCTTTATCAGCCACATCTAAAATTTCAATGCAAAAGAAAATGGCCTGATCTATAATCACCTCCACTCGTTTTCCTTCTGTAATACTGTTTGTCTGATGTGTTAGATTCAAGAGAGACACCTGAGAGTAAAGAGAACCATCAGGTTTTAGCCTTTCATCTGCTGTCTTGTAAAATGCATTGACTTACTGTAGATGCATTAAAACACAATTTGAAAAACATGTCTCCTCAGTAAAAACAATTGATCTGCCACAGAATTACACAAACCAGACATCAACCTGATTAAAACCAGACAAATAGGTTCAGACCCATGTATGATTATCCTAAGGGTGAAAAATCAAAGTTCCTTTTAAGACAGGTTTTTCTGCTTTGACTTATATTTTTAAGCACACATTTAAAAAAGCCTTGAAAATTAGCTGGAGGCATATCTAGTCTCTCATTTCTCATTGAGAAATACTGGATCCGTTAATCACAGGTCTAGGCCACGTCCACCATAGCTGTTTGTGCTAGGTTAAATGCTGAGAGGGCCTTGGACAAATTCAGCCATTCAAGTTAAAGGCTCAATCTGACCAGACTAAGATGCGGAGTCTGATGTGGACCAAATTCAGTGAGTAGCAGGGGTTTTAGAATGGTAACTGTAGTTAGCATCTTTAGTTTGTTTATGTTGGTTGTTAGCTCCTTAGCTTGTAACAATGAATGTTCAGGATACAAGCTAAAAACGTGCTAAACTCTCACTCTCTGTAACGACAAATTCGCTTTGCACTGAGGGTTTCAGGTTTTATTACCTTTGACTGGCTGGAATATCTAACAAACCAAATCTAGCTTTTCAGTGGTACATCATCTACAGAGACGTCCCTGTTTGGTGATGTTAAAAAAAACCTCTACAATGACAAACTTTGCACAGAAACAAATGAGTAAAGTTTAAATCTTACATTTTAGGTGACAAACTTAAGGAAACACATTTTTGAGGGGTGGGAATGTTTAACTTTTCCTAAAAAACCAAATGACTAGTGTTGTTTAAATTTTACCAGCCCCTTAATGAGCATTGAAATTATTTTTTGCAGATTTATCTACAACAGTGAGAAATGATGAAAAAATCGTTGTATTAGCTCTAAAGACTTCAGCTACATGCCCCCTTTTGCCCATCTGTAATGCTGCAGGACTTGATAGAATTACCTAGTTATAAAGTGTGCATCGGCCCAAATTTTATGAAACAATGTATGATATATAAGGCTTGCTGTCTGGTCCAAGTATCTGGATTGAACAGTGTGAGTCCATCTACCTTCATGCATTTGCACATTTTTTACTTAGCACACAAGTGATGTCAGTTCAGCATAAGAGCTCATTTGCAATGTCAACGCAGCCGCTTTCTCATGCCACATGTGTATTGTGTGAGTGCACTTGTTGGGGGGAGGGAAGGAAGTCCCTCATCAGAAAACTGGTTAGGCAAATATCTCAGGGAGCTGCTATGTTTACAGCAGAAACACCTCCACAGTATGTTTGAATTTATAACAGATATACTTGGTAAAGAAGGCAGTGCCCAGTCAGACTAGGAAAAATTCTGGGTCATTGGTGATGCTATTATCAATGGCCTTCACCTCAAGCAGTCTGCCATTCAGCATCTGAAGAACAGGCACCAAAATCAGAAGAGTGAATATCACCATTTCAATTCTTACTTACTTAAAAAATCACAACACCAATGAAATCCATTGGATCACAACACAGGTGACTGTGTGTTACACAACCTTCACCACCATAAGGAGATAGGAGGCAAGTTTCAACATGTCAAAAAGAGATTACACCCTGCCTACATACCAGTAATATATTCTCCAGGCCCAGAAACAGTAACCTATCTTGGTATGTGTCTCCTTTATCTCTTTCCATGTCAACATACTCCACATGCAGGCTAGATTCCGTTCTTATAAGGCTGAAACAGGAGCACAGTCAAACATCATAACTACTCTGGGATTCCATGCTAATTCAAATACATACTAAGATGCTGGGAGCCAAGCAGGGGGTCACAGTGAAGTGGCCATGTAGGGGCTCCTGCCCTCTTAGCAGAGCCATCATCTGGACAACAGACGCCACAACCACCGAGTCAGCGCTGCCAATGACTCACCATGGCCCTGCTGAGTCAAGTCAAGTGACTCTTGATGCCGAATCTTATAAAGTCGTATTGAAACAGAAATGGGCCTAGGATTACAAAAAAAAGCTTATGTTCTGTAGGTTTTTGTTTAAGTCAAAACAAGCTGAATGCAACTACTTCAACAAAATATTGTTTTAAAATTAAAGTGAAAACGATTGGTCAAACATGCTCTCACTCATGTGTGTCATTGCAAAGTGCACCAAAAGATCATAAAGCCATAAAAGTCAACCAGTGATTCAAGTAATT
>JAPZDY010000022.1:18574550-18589591 GCA_029783645.1 Ctenochaetus hawaiiensis | reverse complement strand
AATGTAAAACAAATTTGTTTTCTTCTTACAGTTGCCTTTGACACATTAAAGCAGATGAGCTATGGTTAAACTGAACTGAGCTTTTTGCCTTTAGGATGAATCATTACTGTACACCCCCTATTGTATTAACAGCTGGGAAGCTTTGTAACACATAAATAATAAGAGAATGCGATAGTTTGCAGGGCCAAAACAAAAACTTAAATGTGTAACATCACCAGTTTAACAGATTTTTGCAACTACATGTGTATTCTGAATTTGATGCCAATGAGACATTTTTAAAAAGTTGGGACAGGGGCAACAAATGAAGTTGCTAAATGCTCAAAAGCACCTGTTCAGCACTGGCTTGGTGGTTGACAAACAACGGGACAAGGTTCACCACTGTGTGAAATGCATGATGATATTAAAGACACTTAGCAAAACTGCTGTCTGTAAACTGTTTGTTTGCAAATGACTGCATTATGTTTGTTTTTTTTACATTCCACGAAGTGTCCCAACATTTTTGGATTTGAGAATGCACAGATTTGAAATAAACTATTTTAGATTTTGCTACCACACATAGTAGATCAGGAGAAAAGTCCATATACTAGTGAAAGACAGTGTCAGTTAAATCATGTGATTCAGTTAAAGCAGTTCTTAATTTCATCTCAAAATTGTTCATGCCTCATTTATTTTTTCCTTGACCTCATGATGCTGCCTTGCCCTTCATCATTCCACTCTTCCTTCGTTTCATAGTAAGGCAGTAAGAGAGGGATACTTGGTGCCTTACATTGCGGTGTCCGTCCCGCAGGACTTTGTGCAGCACGTGGCAGAACTTCCAGCTGAGGATGGAGCTGCTTGCCAGAGGGAAGCCCAGAGCGTAGGACCAGAAGGTGTAGGCTCCCTTCTCCCTGTGCGTCCCCAAGATGATTCCTAGTGTTGTATTGTTAAGGAAGCACAAACTATCACAGGACCTACTGCTACACTGTACAACATGACCGCTCTGACACAATATTACAATCAAATGACAGTAAGACTTCAATAGGAGGATGATGCATCCATTTAAGCAAAATAACAGGTTATTTACAAATTGTCTCCTTTTGTCCTTTTGTGTTTCTCTTTCTACTGTGTATCCCATGACTTTATCCCTTTCTCACTACATTTTCTCTTTGTTTTACACTCCTGAAGTATGACTGCTGCTGTTAGATCCAAGGCCAAGACTCTGGTCAAACAGGAACTGCCGTATATCAAATTACAGAATAAACAATGTTTCAGAATGCTGTTTCATTGTGACCTAATAATGCATGTTAACTGTGCTAACACTATGAAGGTAAACAATGGGAAAACATGAACTCGATAAAGAAATTCCAATGGTTTCTATGCCTTAAACTGAATACCTGTAATACCTTAAACAGGAGGCTTTATGTATAAATGACCTTCCTGGCTGTAATGTGATGACAATAACACAGGAAAAATTTTGAGATGACAGTTTAAAAAGGGGATTTTTTTTTTTTTTTTAAAGGATACGTCGTGCATGTTTCTCCTTCACAGGTGTCTCAGTGGAGTTGATGGCTTTGCTGATGCTGCTCAGCTGGGTGAGGATGAGAGAATGAGAGTTAATCTTTGACTTTGCGCAGCTTCTCCATTCACACTATCATCAATTGTATGGCTTACAATAAATGTGAAAAGTTAAATATTGACCAGGAGTAAAAGAAATGATAACAGGCTGCTCTTCAATGACAGGCATGAATGAGTGCTCCTGGTTGGATGGATTTTTACCGGTCCCAAAAGAGCCAGTCATTCAGGAGGAACTAGCAGCTAGACTACTTTTGTGGTATGTCTTTGTCATCTACAGCTCAGGGCAAAGAAAACACACCCCACATCCACAGATTACATCTTAAATTCTCCTCCTGATAATGAGCCTGAGAGTGTCACTGGACTCGCAGCACACACCACGAGCTGCTCTGCAACCCGTCCAGCAGGTAAAACAAGTGTTGCATGAAGGGAGAGACAGAAAAAACATGTAGTCGGGATGTCTGTCCCCATGGACATTTACCCATTTTAATGAAACTCAGGTACTGTACAGCACAGCCACAAAGTTATTCAACAACTTCTGCCTGGTATGATCATGTTACACCAGATTGCTTGTTTTGATCAGTAAATTTACTGCTTAGAGGCTGTGGGAGAGGTACTATTCTTTCTGCCACTCTATTGAAGTCCTGGTGAAGAAAAGAACAGGAATCCAGCCTCAGGTTTGCTGTCTTGTAACTGACCATTGACTGAAGAGTGTGTCTCATTCTTTACTGCATTATCTTCAAGGCCAACTGCTTTTCCAGCTACAAGATTTTCATTTAGAAGTGACCACAGAAACAATGAGCAGTGCATGAGTCTGTATCTTCTGTCATCCTTAATGCACACATAATTTCTTGTTTTGGTTTAAAACGAAGACTGTCTGGAAGCTGTTTCATGACCCACTCTCATTCACAAGAATGTATTTTTTCATGGAATCTTGATACAGACACATCTTAGGAACCAATGATTGCTAAAAGCAGCTGTTGGAGCTATGATTTACAAAGAGAAAACATGAAGGAGATGTAGTTCATAACTGAACTAAGCTAAAAATTAAAAATAAAATAGTTAGTAATGTTAAGTAAAAGTTCAAAGTCTTTTTCAATATCGGAAAAAAGGAATGTGAGTGGGCTATTTTAATTCCATACATAAAAACCCTGAGGGCTGTTAATATTTCTCTTTTTCCTCCTTTGTTTCTTTTAAATTTATATTGAATTATCTACCACAATTCATGTTGCAATTTAGTCCTGACTGCACAGCTGAGGAATGTGGACCAATTGTCCCTGATAAGATCAACACTGGACCATGATGTTGCCTTTTGGGATCCTACAAGAAAGATTTAAATCATGGCCTCACTAGTACATAACAATTACATAATGATCAAAGCTGCGGCTAGACAGCACGATTATCCCTGAACTGCTGCGACACCACCCAGAGCTAAATCAGACTTTGAAACTGTATGCTGTGCCCCACCAAAAGTCACAATTCAGTTCTGTGTTTTGTATTAAGAACTGTGCTGAAAGTTATAGACACTTGACTAGAGAACCTTTACTTTTCAGTCCTGCATCCCATTGATATGTTGCTGCTAGTCTTTGTTAAAGCATGCTGGGTGCACATTATTATAAACATTTTGTTATACTATCCCAAAATGCTTAGACATGATAATTTTAGTGTTTGTAACCTGTTTGAGTCTGTTGCCAATTTGCACCAAAATAGGAAAAAGAAAGAAATGCAATAAAAATGTGTGTTATGGGCACAGTTTCCTTTTAAAGCACCTGTTTGGGTCCTTACTATCTGTAAAATGCTAGCAAGCCAGATGCACCATCAAAGCATTACATAAGAGACTAATCCAGCATACAGTTCAAGCATTAATGCAGCAACATCTTAAATCTGAGCCTCTCCTCTGAAAACGGTCTTTTCTAAAGTATCCGCCTGCACAAAAAAGGCTCCTTAAAAATGAATGTGCAACCATTTGATTTTGTAGAGGCTGCATATATATCACAGCACAAGAACCTATCTCTTTGGTTTTAACCTTTTACACAGACTTAGACATTCATGAAACATTTTTGTTTGAAACGTAATCACATATCAGTAGAAAAAGGCCTCTAATCCTGCACAACCCTATAAATGCCTCTTTAATATATTACAAAACCTGTGAACCCTCAACCCAACCCATTCCTCACAAACACAACCACCAAAACATACATGGCTACGAAACAAAGCACAGAGGGGCTACTGTGGCATCTCAGAGTGAGAGAGGGGCGTGCTGGTTAATGGGAGGCTCCCCCCTGCCTGCTTCTGACGCAAATTAACTGCGAGTCCTTCGTTTACACAGGGCAAGTGCAGTGGGCTAGCATGGAGGCCAGTGTGACAATGAGGGGTTTGTTTGAGGAGGAAGGCCGACAGCTGGGGTAGAAGATTGGGTTGGATGGGGGCCGTGCTCTGGCACACAGAGCCTGGCACTGAGGCCTCAACAGATGGCCGCTGAGCAGCGAGGCTGCAGGGAGACTCTCATGGTACATTCAGAGTGACTGTCAGTCAGAGAGCAGCGAGAGACCGGGGAAACGTCAAATGCAGGACAAAAGGTGCAGGGCGACAGGATACTAGGTACAGTTGACTGCGTGCTGTATCACTGCTTTTCGAAAACAATCATCTTTAGTGTAACTTGCTTGAGCACATCTCCTCACACCCATTTGCTGTTGGCTACTATGGAAATAATTGCCTTTGGCTGCATGTGGTCCAAACTACAATAGCAAATCTTTAATTACTAGTGGGGCTACAACTAACAACACTTTTAACAATCTGTTGCCATGACAGTTTTTTTCTGGATTAATCGTTTGGCCTATAAAATGTCAGAAAAACAGTGATGATCACAAATTCTTAGAGATCCTAATGACTTCATCAGAGATTTTGTTCTGTTTGACCGATAAATCAACTAATCAGGCGCCTGGGCTGCTCACATGGCAGAACACATACCATATTATCAAGGCTGACTTCATACTACAGCAGCCTGACTTTGAACTAAGCTGGATCCTTTACTGCATATCACTCCCTCTCCTCTGCTTTTCTTGTCTCTCCAGGTGCCACCATCATGAATATAAAAGCAGACATACCATATAAAATAAAATAATCGTTGTAGCTCTAATTACTAGCCAGCTTCTTTGACTGCCCAAAAATTTTACTACTCTCATTTTACTGTGATGGTAATCAAGAAAACTGTGAACAGTGTCTTTGCATAGCTCTGCTACTGCACATGACACTAATCCACTACTTTACTAACAAGCTTCACATTCACCAACACACAGGACACACACAGATACCGTTTCCTTAATGCCTTGGTTAAAGGTAAATCAGATGAAATCCAAATTTTTTACTAACAGAGCATTTCCGTCGAAGCGCTGAAGACATGCTGACGCTATCATCTGTGTGGCAGCCCGACAAGTTAGTGCTGCATCTGGTTGGAGCTTCAGTAAATCCCCTGAGCAGCAGAGAGGAGAAGTGAGAGGGAGGGAAAGCCTGGACTAATCCCTGAGGCCTGCCATAAGGTCTATTGCCAGCTAGCATTACCATAACCATACACTCAGTCCACAGCCTACACCCTGCATGCTGCATTGATACATCCAACCTTGAGATGAGCTTACCTTGTCATCTTTGCTTTTCATTAGCGTGTCCATGTGCTTGGACGTCCTGATGTGGCACAGTGTGCAAAGTTAATGAAGTCAAAGCATTAATGCTACACTTGAGCTGCTTCTCACTGCACATAATGCCCCAAAGCAAGAGCACTTATTGCAGGTCCTTATCAGCTTAATTCAACAGACTGCTGCTGAGGATCCAACTAACAAGGTCACACATACTGCTCACACCTATTAGTCAAGGTTAGCACTAGCACTAGCACTAACGATGCAAACAACTCACCTGACTAATGTGTCAAAATCTGTGAAAGCAGTGACAGAAGCAACAAAGGAAACACAAAGTGAAAGGTTAAATATTCTTGACATTAATTCTACTTGGATTTATTTAATGTGTCAATTTAATACTCATTTTGGTCTTATTGTCTTGCTCCTTTGTTGCAGTGACTTTGTCCCTCTTTTGATTAAACTAGCACAGGCTCTCCCATATCAACACAGGCAATAATCCTAACACACAAGCCCACACTGGATATGTACTCCTGCTCTTAGTCTAACTTCTCATCTGTTCTAACAGAAAAGACACTAAAAATTTCATGGTGTACACTGAATGCACACTGGATAAACACAAAATGTATATAGCAGATACATAAAAAGCGCTCTCCAAGCCCAGGAAGATCAATTCCTATTCATCTGAAAGGTCTGAAAAGTTGTCTGCAGTCTACTTTGCTCTTTAAGCTAACAATTTGCAATAAAAGTAAGAATAAATGGTAAATTAAATGTATCATGGAATTCATCAAAATAAAGGGCACACCTGAATATTCAGTTTCTATAAAGAAATCATGGCAGCTGCCTGAGTTTAAACACAAGCACTTTTGTGTTTATACTGTAGCAGCAGGAATTGACCTCCTAAAACCAGAACAATAAGTTAGCATTTTAGCTTTTTTACATATTATGTTCTATTACATATTACATACATTAGTAAAAAACACCACTTGTGATTTTTGCAGCTCACATGTAGCTCATGTTTTCAAAAAGACAGTTGCTAACAGGTGACCAAATCTAAAGAGGTTGTTGGGGATGTTACACATCATCATGCTGAATAAGCTAACTAATTTACTTAGAAATCCACCTTTGTGTTCAAACTCGCACTCTTACGAACTACTTGAATAATCTAACTTGTAAATATATGAAGTTATAATGCGTATAAAGTGTACTTTAGAGGGAATCCTTGTGGTAGTGACATTGAGGTCACACACCTGCGGTGTGGTTCATTCATTGCCTAACGTCAGCTTTTCACTCCTGGTGATTATTTATCTATGCTTCAAAAATCTGAATGATGAAGATTATCATGTTAAACAACTCATAATAGCATCCTGAGTATCTGGTTACTGAATAGCTTATTTTCTGCAATAATTCAAATTTAATGGAAAAATCTGAATGGCTTTTGTCTGTTAACCACAGTGATGTTACTTATGGGTTAGTCTACATAACAGTGTCATCCCTGCAGCACACTTTCAGACACACATTTTATTATTTCACAAGGCAGAAATCTCAGTAAAGTGAATAAAGTTTCAGTTCTGGAAAAGTCAACAAAAGCTGTGCAGAAAATCAAGAGAACTAATGATTGGCAGCACAGATTAATGTCACATGGTATTATTGGGTTAAGTCTTACTTTTGTGTTTAATTAACTTATGAACACTGCAGCTAATTAAATATTCTACAAAAGATCAACTGTTTTTTGACAGTTTTTTGTAGAGCTGATTATCAGCTCATGATTAGTGTGATGTTCATGATTTTAAACATTAGCTAAAAATCACGATTTTATCATTTGAACTTATATGATGGTCTATTTTCAGTAAAAATATGAGGATATTATGAGCATCATGAGCACATGTTTTGTAAATAACACAAAAGCATGACATGTACTCTTTGCTCGGCTATGCTGCTTATAACACTGGACTCTAAAAAAAAGACTGAATGAGTGTTTTATCCATTTTTAAGCAATATAAAAGAATACAGGACTTCAGATTTAATTTGTGTAGAATTATTTTGGTTGAAATTGTAAAGATGGAGTTTGTAGCTTCAACATATTTGTATGCTGACACACAATGACTACAGCAACTTCACTTATCACATCAGACCAGTTCATTAGTCTGAGAAATAATCGTAACCAAAGTGCTTTTAATTTTCTCTCTCTACTCCCACTCAGTAGCTCTGTTTACCCTCCAGTACTCCCATCCCCCTTCCCTAACTCATGGGCATTCACTCAGGCAACAGGAGCGAGGAAAAGCAAACACTACACACACACAAACACACAGAACACTGTGTGAGATATTTCACCTTGGTACCGAGGTCAACATAAAAGAGGAGAGGAGGCAGGAGAGAGTGAGAGTGAGGTGCACAAGAGGAGTTTCTTTGTACTGGATGAATCAGCATTACTGAGGGAATCTATGACAAGAGAAATATTCATCTAACATAAAAATATGTCAGCCCCCTACACACAGCAGCCTTTAAAACATATCAGGTTACAATTAAAAGAACACTCATTAAACCAAGAGTTGCACAGTTATGCTGCTTAGTCAGTGAGTCTTGACATCCATTAAACTACTTGTAGTGAAATGCTAATAAGGAATCAGCAATAAAGTACAATTAGGGATACTGAATAGATAGGTCTCTTAACTGGCTCTGGTACAATAAGGTCTCTGAAAAAATGGAAACCATTAGCCAATCGGGACTCAGGATTCTCCTTCACACTGCCCATTTCACTTGCATGTCACCCAGCGAATCCAACCAGGTGAGCAGTAGTGACTCGCTCCCCTGCGGCTGCAACAAGGATACCTGTTCAAACAGTAAATTCTGAATATGCTGTGAGTTTGAATCAACACTTCTTTGACACTTGTCCTTTAGACACAATGTGCCTTGCTGAACATTTGCTGCACAGCTTGGAAGGAGTGGGAGAACAATGCCTTGGAAATTAAAAAACTGTGTTTGTGTTGCTATTCACTGCTCAAGTCAACAAATATGCTTCAAAATTTAACATGGACTTGGGGCCACAAATGTGAATATAATATTATTATTATTTTTTAGTCTATTCATAGTTATTTTAACTGGTGAGAGGTTTTACAGAGGACAGACAGACAGACAGTGCTTGAACACCTCAGCTCCTCCTCTTTCCTTGTGTTTCAAAAGCAAATAATACACTGACAGAAGAATATACACCCAATGTAGGAAAAGCTCAGCCCATTTAGATAACAAAATACCAAATGTGCTGTAAGTCTGGACTGCCAGGCAGCTGTTAAAGTTTGCTTAGTTACTCAACCTTGCTTGAGTCTCACGCTTTTGAGAAAGGCAGGGGTGTGTGCGTCATTTCAGACAGCAGCTCCATAACATGCCGGTTCCTCTTAAACAGATATAAGCATTTAGTCAACTGTCTGGTGTCTTACTGTCTATCTTACTCATGTATGATGGTAAACAGCCTGGTTTATTTTGTAGATGAGTGCAGTGAGGTAAGCCAGGAACCACAAAGCACATGTTGTTTTATAAAACAAACCTCATTTCCTCAGAACACACATCAAAAAGAAACTGAACCAAACCAGTTAGTACTCAATAAGGGTCATTTTTTTAAAATTAAAGCTCATTTTTGTGTTTACTATCCAACAACAAGACTATTAAAAATAGAAAAAGAAATGTCTGGGAGGAAAGGTGGCTAAACAGGAAGGACTTGATCTACATGATACCAATGGGTAGATTTCAGTGAGGAAAGAATGGTGTGACTATTCACAGCACAGGGTGGACTATTTTATGCTTAAATGGTCAAATCTCTGAGAAATGACCATTTTAGTAGAGGCAGGTCTCTGACACAGTTCATGCCTCTGAGACATGACTGTGAAATTAACAAATGTGTCCTGATGAGGCTCATTTTCTGTTACAAAAATAAAACGCTCAAAATTCTTGGAGTTAAAGTTGCTGAGCCACGATACATAATGATAAATGTTGTATCTGGGATATTCACATATCAGACAGCGCAGACAGCCGCGTGCTCTAATTTTATTTTAATGCAGACACCTTCAGGACATTAAATGGACAAGCTAATTTGTTAATTGGAGATGTGGCCTATGCAGTACATTGTGACACCGTACACACACAAAAACCACGGTCATACAGTAAAACCCACTGCGGGCCCGAATAAAGCGCCGGTCCTCTCATCCAACAGTGACCATAAACCCGACGAAGTGTTCATATTTTTACCTGCTGCTTGTCAAAATGCTCCCTCTCCGCTCCGAGGTTGGCCTCAATCCGCCTGGTTTTTACCCGTGTGGGCACCTGTTTTATGCTGTTCATCCTCTAGTTTAGTCAGGAAAACAATTTATCTCCACACTCTTTCCAAATAAAAAAGAAGATGACAAACGCTCTAGGAGAGAGCAAGTATTAATGGCTCCTTCTCGTATATGGACTCCAGACTCTCTGTGTTTGAGCAGACATCTCCGTGCCGCCGCTTCATTACCGGTGATGCATCGCGGCTGAAGGAGGAAGAGCAAATGCGAGTGAATGATTGCCTCACACTACCGGGGATGGATCCTCCCCCAAGGTGGAGGAAATCATCATCATCATCTTCCTCATCATCATCACTCTGCCACCGACACCCTCCCACGCGCACGTATTTTTTCCAGCTACATTTGTCACAGCGTTTAAATCAGCTTTTCCCTCATCTTACATTTTTTTATTTTTTCGGACGCTCTCTGCCTGTCTCTCTTATTTGTGACGGCGGTGACGTCACTTCAATGCAACCTAAACCCACGGGGATTATTTCAGCTCTTTTTACGACTCTCTTTTAATCCACCGATTGCATCTGCTTTTACAGTAACAGTTAAGCAGTGATGACACGAACCAGGAAATGAAGCTGAGATAAAAATTTAAACTGTGCCCGCATGTCCGTAGACTGCTATGTCACCCGGAAAAAGGGTTGGTTCATTCACAGGAGTTTTACAACCCCATGTACATTTTAGGCATTATATTAGTTACCATGTGTTATGCAAACAACGTGATGTCATTGAAGCAACCTCAGTCATAGTTTAAATGAAGCAAGGGAGCTTGAACTCAGCAGAGCAGCTCCTTGGCTAATATAGTTGTGCCCCAAAGACCTTAAAGCAAAGTAGTCAAACAATGTTCAAAATGGCATTGTTCTTTTGTAGGATAACTCAGTTATTTTGGCTGTGGCAGAAACACGTAACAAAGCAAAAAGCAAATAAAGCAAAAAGCAAATAACTGAGTAGTAAAATGACAAAATGACAATTTTCCAAATGACAAAATGACAAATTTCCAAGTATGAATTTCATATTTTTTTTACTTAAAGGACTTCAAACCTATGTTAAATTTCCTCAAAGACATTATTCCCACGATAAGTTGCAGAAGCCGCTTTACTGGACAACTTAAAAAGTCACCAGGGGATCTGTCAGCCTAACTGACTATAAACCTTTAATCTTGTATGCTTCTTCAGTGGACTATTGTTTTTTTCTGTGCAGTGTTAAGTCCAATGCTTTGCCTGACTTTGCTCAACATGTCTGATGAGCCATATGATCTGAGGTATGTGGACTAACCTGTTGTTTGTCACAGTCACTGCCTCCATCTTTTTTTAATTCTCACACAAAACTTTCAAAAACAATCAGTTCAAACTATAATGATGCCATGTTAACAGTCATATGTAAAAACGTGGACATTACAGTTAGTTTTTTATGGATTTTTCTCCATGCTGACCATGTTAAGTAAGGCTTCAAGCTAGCAGTGTTTACTCCCCATTAGGCAGCTGTTCTTAAGCCCCTAAACAACAGCAACTGTTTGACAGCAGACTGGAGCAAGAAAAATACACTTCACTTGTCTTTATTTAGTCCTTCTCAAGGTTGTAAGAGTGGAATTTCATGTTAGATGTGCCAGTTGGAGTTGCAACCATGATGTTTTGTTCCCAGGTATGCAGGTAGTGGAAACTTAAAGGCCTATGGGACAACAGAAGAGGGGAACAAAAGGACATGTTTGCCCTGCAGGCCAAACTGGCTCTTTCACATTTTTCCACAAAGGTTCTGCATTGCAACACTGCCCCACACATTTTCAAACAGTCTCTGAACTAGTAAGGCTCCACTCACATGCATGAATAAATAACTCAGTGACAGCACTGACATGTGACAACGTGACTCATCTGAATATAGTTAAAGCTCACATGTGTAGGTATATGAATTGTAATTGTAAAAGGAGATATGGATTTTTTTCCCTCACAGCTGCTCTTGTGTGTTGTCTTTCTGTATGTTTTAACCATTTAAAATATATATATATTTTAGTGCTTTGCAAAAGACTTAAAATTCCTTTTGGATAAAAAGGTGCTTAAAAAGCTTGTTTATCCGATGCTTGATAGTCACACCTATAGCTTGTCTTCTTTACTCAACCTCCTCCTAAAGCTAGAAAAATTGCACCACCCCACAATTTCCTTTATGGTCCCTCATGGCCCCTTTCAGAGTAATGGTCTCTCAGAGCTGACTCATGGAGACATGCACCTGGTAAAACAGTCTCCAAAAGGTTTGGCAAAAACTGCAATTTCAAATTTTATCCACTAGTGAGCAGTAAAGGCTCACAAACTTTGAGTGTGAGCTCTATCATAATCTATTTTAAATTCTTAGCTTAAAATAGATTATGATAGGTAATGTAGTTCTTGTATAAGATGAAGTGCAGTATGAAGCAATGAATTTGTAAGCACATGTTAACAAGGACAAAGATGAAGAGAAGAGGGACACATTTCAAATTATGATTTTTTTGTGAAGCAATGACTTCTGCATTTTAGACTAAGGTTTGAAAAAAAATGGGACCACATATGAAGTGGTCCAAAACTGATTTTAAAAGTTTAAGGAATCTTAACAGTTCGTTATGGGCAATATACCGTAAAGATCACTTTATTTTGGTCAAAAGATTTTGACCTATAAATCTTTTATTTTTATGTTGTTGTTTTCTTTTACGTTTTTAAAATAGTGCAGTTTTGTAATAAGTTCGTCATGTTCCTCCACAGATTATATAATCAGTGTGTATTACAAAAATCTTCCCCTGCCTGGAGTAAGTCACATCACCAGTAGAGTGCAAGAGGGGAGAAACATGAGTAAAAATCTGGGAAAAACCTCCTCACAGATCCCACAACTTTGATCAAATCTTACATAAACTAATATCCAAGTAGGACATTTCATAATCTTTCCATCTGTGTAGGTTTGAAAGCATTCAGACTTGTACTTTAGACTGTAGGGGCCTCAGTTCGACACAAGTCCATTTTTTTCCCATTTGTTTAGATAGGAAGAGGCAGGCGACATGATTTGGGACTTGAATTTTGATGGCTTATAAAATCCAAACCGTTAGAGTAATGAAATTGTTAACAGAACGTTTTATCGGCAGTGTGTCCTTAGCCATCTATTAGCATTTGATTTCAATATAGTTAACACCTTTGAAGGAGATAGCAAATGCATGTGGGCATATTTAGGGCCAAGATTTTATTTTGAAATGCAAATTGCAAACTTCCTGTTGGTTTTAGGTCAGGTTGTCAGTGGGTGATTTTTCGGTCTTGATAAGAAGAACCTTTTTTTTTTTTAGTTTGATCTCTCTTGGACAGGCCATGGTGGCCTTTCTAGTCTTTCAGTGTGGCACTAGAGAGCACATTTTGGCACTTTTGGGGTTAATTTTCACATTTTATAAAATTTTTCTCTACACCTGATGTGCGTGCCAAATTTGGTGAGTTTTGGAGTATGTTAAGGGGTTCAAATTAAAGTTGAATATGGTGTAATGATAATAAGAAAAGAGGAGAGAAGAAAGAAACAGTACAATTACAACAGGGTCCTTGTCGTCCAGGCTCCTCTAGTATTGCTGAAGGAGTCCTTGACTTACAGTCTCAGGCCTTAAAAGAGCTTGTATATGCAGTATGAACATACTCTGCAGATCTGTTATCAGAGGTCTTCAGGTGATGATCAGCATTCAAGAATTTCAGAGAAACCTTACATCTTTGGATAATAGCGCCTACTCATTAAATGTGTTCAAATGAAAAGCGGAATCTGCTGGCTTCCTGTAAGTGCTCAAACCACAGACACTTTTTTTTTAAAGTTTCCCTTTAAAGTACATTTGTCATCCTAGAGAGGTTATTTCTTTGATCTGCAGTCAGTGAGGCAGCACACAACTCAACATGACGTGCTCTTTTAATGGAACTCTGCTGATCAGTGTGCTCCCTCCACTGCTGATGACAGAGTTTGTGTTGGGAGTCCTTGGAAATGGTTTTGCTCTCTGGATCTTCTGTTTCCATCTGAAGCCCTGGAAGAGCAGCACAGTGTTACTCTTCAATCTGGCAATGACTGACTTTCTACTCAACATGGCTTTGCCTTTTCGTGTCAGCTACTACATCTCTGGGCTGAACTGGAGGTTTGGAAACGAGCTCTGCAACGTTTGCCTCTTCATGCTGGCAATGAACCGTAATGGAAGTGCCTTCTTCTTGATGGCTATCGCACTGGACAGGTACATGCGTGTGGTGCATCCCCATCACCCCATTAACTATTTGAGTGTGTCCAAAGCCATGTGTGGAGCTCTTGCACTCTGGTTGCTAAGCATCTCAATGACGGCTCATGTCTTCTCTATGAAACACAACACAACCTACTGCAGTGGCTTCATGACTGAACCCAGAGCTAATCTGACCTGGCATAAGTTAGAGTTTCTCTTTTCCTTTATTATTCCATTGCTTGTGATTCTCTACTGCACAGTCAACATTATTGGCCACCTGAGAAGGAGACAGTTGGCCCAGCAGGCAATGATTAAGAAGGCTCTGTGCTTCATCACGGTGGTGGCATTGCTGTTCATCATTTGTTTCCTCCCGAGCAATATCATTCAGCTGCTGCTTTTGATCAGGACCAAAGAACTAGCCAGCACCCTCCCTGAATCTGAAATCTGCCCCGCCTTGGACAACCTTAACATTGCATTTCACATGGCCATTACCTTCACCTATCTCAACAGTGGGTTGGATCCCTTGGTCTATTATTTCTCCAGCTCTACTTTCAAGAACATCTGCAGGAAAGCTCTTCATCTACCCCATCCACACTGTTGAAAGCAGCGCGAAGAAAACTCCCAGCCAGCTGTGATCTCACAGCCAGAATCGAGACAATCAAGATGAATTAAGCTACATAGCTTTCATTCTAATTCTATTCTACATAGGGTTTTAGTTTGTTTTTACCTCTCATACAGCAGTTATCCAGTATATAACAATCACTTTTAAAAGATATAAAATGCCTTGGCAAAGGTATTTGTACTTTTCTATAGAATGACTGCACTTTTCTAAATAACTGTATTGCATAACATATGCTATTTTAAAGCTGGCACATGATTTGTGTACTTTATAACGGGACAGACTTATATAGACATCAGTATTCCTCTCAACTGTCTACTCTCACTAACATGCAGCTTTGTTTTTTCATATATATGATCACATATGAAAAAATATTATCTTATATTTTTAAGAAGTCTAAACCATAATTACAGCTGCTGAAATAAATAATAAATATTTTATGCTTAACATAAAGCCTGGGCATATATTCTTTTATTTAATTTGACTTACAGTTAACATGAATTTCAAGCAAGATACCATGTTAAATTAGTACATTTGAGTAACAACATTTGATAAACAAAGGATTTATATTTCAAACAATTGCATCTCTGTGATCACATTATGACAGCAATGCTTAGAAACCTTAATGTAATATAACACAAGCACTTGGCCTCATATCGTACATGTATAAAAGGCTAGTGTTTACGGTTGTCATGGTAACGTTGTTTTCCTGTGCCGCCGAAAATCACTTCCGCCCGCCA
>JAPZDY010000022.1:18561161-18574450 GCA_029783645.1 Ctenochaetus hawaiiensis | reverse complement strand
AAGAAGGCTCTGTGCTTCATCACGGTGGTGGCGTTGCTGTTCATCATTTGTTTTCTCCCGAGCAACATCATTCAGCTGCTGCTTTTGATCAAGACCAAAGAACTAGCCAGCACCCTCCCTGAATCTGAAATCTGCCCCGCTTTGGACAACCTTACCATTGCATTTTACATGGCCATTACCTTCACCTATCTCAACAGTGGGTTGGATCCTGTGGTCTACTACTTCTCCAGCTCTACTTTCAAGAACATCTGCAGGAAAGCTCTTCATCTGCCCCAAGTAAACACCGTTGAAAGCAGCGAGAAGAAAACTCGAGAATCAGGCTCCCAGTCGCTCAGCCAGCTGTGATCTCATGGCCAGAATCAAGACAATCAAGATGAATTTAGCTACATAGGTAACATTCTGAATAAACTTGACATGTTTCTCTCAACATTTTCATTCAACAAGATGTATTTTTTTCTACTTATTTCACAGTAGCTATCCAGAATATGACTGCAACATAAAAATATTAATGACTGCACTATTGTATTGCATAACATTTGCTATTCTAAAGCTGGAAAATGATTTGTGTCCTCTCTCTTTCTCTCTGTCTATCTATATATTTCAGAGTCATATTGATACCAGTGTGCACCTCAACTGTCTATACTCATCAGCAGCTCTGTTTTTTCTTTAATGTCAATTGCCACATATGAATAAAATATCATCTTGTATTTTTGAGAAAACTATACCATAATTACAGGTGCTAGTATAAAAATAAAGATTTTTGTGCTCAACATTGAGCTGTGGCATATGTTCTTTTTATTTAATCTGAAGTACAGTTAACAATTAAGTAAGGGTGTGTGTGTAATGGTTTTAATGCATGTGTGTCACGGCAAAAAACCACCCCATGCAAAAAGGTAAACAGAGGGAAGTTGCAAGGCCCAGTATGAACCTAAGAAGTTTGTTGCAATAATGAAAAAGAAACTACACTGCTAAGAATTAAATAGGTCGTTTGCTTCTTCCAAGAAATATCATGTTGGTAGTTGTATGACTGAACAGAAGTAAACTTCCCATGAAAAATGAGACTGATGTTAAAAAAGTGCCCTTTAAATATGACTACTAAAAAGCCCCAAAAAGGTAATTTGCAGAACAATATACTTTGGTACCAAAATTGAAAGTAAGAGTTTTATCACAACAAAAATATGGTAAATTTTAATTAAGAGAAAAAGCAAAGCCAACAAAGATTTACGGTACTTACTTACTAAGTATGCATAACATGAAACATGGGAAAAGCAGCTTAATTTTTGATTATTCGGCTATTATTATTTTATTATTTTTAAATAGTCTTAAAAATTGTTTTGGAGTTGATTTTTGGAACTACAGTTATATATGACTGACATGCAAATTGTCATTTATGGCGCGATTCATTCATAAAACAGTGACCTCTGCTTTATGTTAGCATACAATAACAATAAACACATATTTATACATAAGCCTTAAGGTGACAATATAGCAGATCAATAGCCTGCTGGTTGTACACATATTTTATGAATAATTGAAACAAGTGTGAAGTGCAAAAATCTCAGGCTAACACAGACCAAGTCCATCCATTCAGTATCTGTTACTGCTTATCCATTGCAGAATGGCAGATGACTGGAGCTGATTCTCACTGACAATGGGCAAACAGTGAGGTGTACTCTAAACAGGCTGGCAGAACAAGTAAGAATACATAAATTCACTCAAAATTTGTGTCACTTCATCCAGAAACTCCATTGTGCATGATGAGAAACTCCTGAAAAACAAAGCAGAATAAAAGTCTGTTATGTTTCTATAGCAGATCAGCTAAAGTGATACTAATGGTATGAAAAAGGAACAAAATCTGAACTAAGAAAATTATTACAACTACATAAATGAATATAAGTTTAAGATTTTTATGTCATCAAGTCTAAGGTTGATTGATTTCATTTATGTCTCCACTGTAACTTAGACTTAAGTGGATCCAGAATATCAATTTTAGTTACCCTTAGGCAGCTTGGTGAATGTGAACCATTTGTTAGTGTCTTCCCCCTGTGTTTCATGTACTCATGAGTGAGCGAGTCAGCATCATCCTGACTGAAAAACAAATAAGAAGAATTAATGTGAATTCACATTGAAATGTGGTATTAGCATGTTGTTTTTTATTTCTTACAAGGGCTGTACGATATCAATTTTGAGACAAAACAAGACTATCAAATTTTAAGTCCCGTATAGTCCCAAAACTGAATTCGTAACCAGACCACTGCAACACAAAGACATGGCAGTGGAGTGAGCTGCAAAACTTAGATTTGGCCCTTTGAAGGCTGGATGAATCAAAAGCATCATTCCACACTTGGACACAAATACCGGCTGTTGCAGGAAAAAATGTCAAAACTTTTGGAGGAGGTGAAGTTGCATAGGAAAAGGAATGGGGTAAATGAAGAGACTGCAGAGGGCCAGCACATTTTAAAAAACTGTCCTGTTTTTCTTTTTATTGTCACATTTTGTGTGCAAAAGTCTGCATGAATCTACTCTTTGTAATAATCTCATAATGTGTTGGATCATGATTTAGATATTATGTCAACATGGAACAGAGAAACCTGTACTTAATGTACATATATACATGACTGTGTTATTACTTTGTTGTTGTTGTTTTTTTACCACAGTCTCAATATGCATATTTTAAGCCCAAGATCTCCTAGTCATTTATTTCAACAGTGGAGGAACACCTCTTTTAGGCTTATGGGTGCCTTAACTCTGACTTCTTCATCTCAGTTACAGACACATAGATCACTTTAATAATCATAAGCAAACATTATTTTTGTTGGTTTTTAAATCTTACCAGTTCTGGCTGATCAAGTAGTCTGCCAAGTCTTTCACCTGATTAGGCTGGCCTGTCGACACAATGAGCTGCCTCAGATTCTCAAAGTGTTTTGTTTTGAACAGTTTCCTGTGTTGTCCATTTTCAGTGATGAAAGTCAAAACAGTCTTCCTAATCTGAAAAATCAGGAATGCAATATTGTATGAACTGTATTGCAATGTAACATTGTATTTTATTTTATTACTACTGTTGTAAACACTAAATGAAGTTGAAGTGTGAATCTTGAGCTGAATGAAGTAATGAAGGAGGAAAAGAGCAGAGAGTCACATCTAACCTGTTGAGGAATTCCAGCCAGTTCTCCAGTGTTCATAAGCTCCTCCACCTGTTCGAGGACTGCAGCTGGGTCACACAGTGACAGAAAGCCCTGACAACAGTAAAAAGACAGCAATGGTCAAGATGACAATGGGATCATAGCATGGGCCCAAAAGACACAGATCTTCTCACATGTTGTATTGACATGGGTGCACGCACCTGGATCTGCTGAGCCTTTTTATTGGCACATGGGATGAGAAGGAGAGTTCCTAGGGCAAAGGCTGGCAGACTGAACTGCGCGAAGCGATTAGCAATTCCTATCAGGTCCAGATTCAAGAGGAAAGGGCACCTTGAAAGGCAAGGCAAGACATAAAACATGAAGCAAACAGGACTCAATATTCAGGCCACCACTGTTTTTTGTTTTTTTTTTAAATAAAAATAAATACCAACACTAAATGAATCACACCCAGGTGCATGAACCAGATTAAAATGGCACACAATGACACTTGTGTGATTGACATGTCGAAATTAAAACTAATGGACTTTTTGTAATTATATAAGCTTTGTGATGACCTTTGGCATAATTTTTAACCCTGGTCAATAGTATGATACGTAATGTGTACTGTGATTGCTTTGATGACTCAGTATTGTTTTATGGAGAACCCAAAAGACTCAAAAGACATCGGTTAAATCTATCAATACATGTAATCTACCACCAACTGAAAAGAGGCTTGGAAATGGTGGCGATTATTTAAACATACTTGAGTAGAAGAACAAAGGTCCTGTAGAGTGTTGCCTGTTGATCGGGACTCAGAGGAACAGAGGCTGTTGACAAGAAAACAGGTTAAGACAGGCAAGAACATTCAAGACACCAACTAAATAGAGCAAATTTCGAACTGGTATATCTAAGATGAGAGGCCTAACTGAGAGAGGAAATTACTTAGTGCATTTACACTAGCTATCACCACTATCTTTACACTATCTCTACAGTGTAACATTTTTTTCTTGCAGTTGATGTGTTTTTTTATTTGCCACTTCCTGGAGTTCAGGTACTGTATATCCAACATTGATAACAAAAACCTTGCAATCATATTACTTAAAATTGTGTGATATAAATCAGTCTGCATCAGGATATATAAATTCATTGATTTGATGGAAGCTTATAAACTATTTTACACTCAGTACCTGAGACAAAAGGTGCCAGTATCACACTCCTCCAGGTTCTGGAGAAACTAGAAATCTGGGGAGAAAATAATGTCAAGTTGAACTTAGAGTTGATTTTAGCACTATTTAAATTGTAGCAGTGATGGTTGAAGGCTTTTTTAGACTCAACATCTGCACCAGTGGTACATCTGGTGGGATATACCACTTAAGTGTGGTATTTCTGTTTGATTTTGCACACAGGAACCAGTCTCTGCCTAGATTTCCTGTTTATAGCTCTATTTAATAAAGGGTGGCTATCAGAGTCCTGTTTCTGGTGCAAGTCTTATTTTAATTTTTTTTCTTTTTTTTGGTGATATTTTATCACAGAGAACTATGAAATCATTCATTAAACACACTCTTTATATTTTACTTTACTTATGAAATTCTAAATGTGCTCAAGTAACAGAGAAAACAGGAAGGCAACATTATTTGCACTCTCATTTGTTTAAAATTAAAGCAGTGAAATATAACTTTACCTCCCAAAGAGCAGGCACAGCCACTACTGCCTCTAGCACCCTCTGGAGGTTGCTGATCTGAGGTGGGGGTGGGGGGGATTTACAAGAGTTAAAAAAAAACATAAAGATCTGTTTTTACTTTAAAAAAATAAGAATTTTGAGCAGGCTGCACCCTCACCAAGTTGAAGCCTAGCAGCTTCTGAAGCAGACTGTTCCACAGCTGAGGGTCATACACCTGATACTCCAAGCAGAGATCCGCTACCAATCGCACTGCCTGAAATAACAAAGAGTCCTTCAGCTTTCCTGTGCGCAACCTGTGTGCTGTTTGTTACAAAGAAAAGTATCTGGCTGGAATAGTTTTACTGTTCTCAGTTAGAAAGTACCTGTGGCTCGTGACTATGGTTCTTCCACAGCCCTTTAACCAAGCCCTCTTTGGGACTGCTGATGAAAGACTGCACAGTATAAGGGATGTTTAATGCCTCCAGTCGAGAGACAAAGATGTAACACTTCAAGTTATATCTGCAGAAAAATTCAAATTAGAGGGCATTTACACACCTTATGCATCTCTCACTTTATTTTGGAATGATATATTCCATCACTATTATTTAATGGATTTGCTGGCCTCTTACTGTATTTTGGTTCTAGGGATCTGCAACTGAGCTTCCAGAGTGGTTGCATCGGCAAGGCGGACGAGACAAAGCAGTGCTCGAGTCCGATGGCAGAAGGTCAGACGAGGCCCAGAGGTGCTGAGGGGCTACAGGAGGGAGTCCAAAAACAGACATCAGCCATTTTTTCTGGACACTCCTATTTTGTCCAATTTTGACACACTGCAATTTGGTACTGACCCAGGTTTCAGCAGATAGGATAGGGTTTAGAAGACGGACAGCATCATCCACTGAGCAGGAATGCAGCATGTAAACCACCCTGTGAGCATAGATAAAACAATTAATAGAGCAGCTGGATTATTTTGGTGTTTTAAGTCTGCTCAGTCACTGTGGATTTCAGTATACAATGACTTTTAACCTAATATGCAGTAAAGCGTAAATTTCTAGTGCAGGAGACAGACAGCTGAAAATGACAAAATCACAAAATTGTCTACTACACATGCTTTAGCCAACATAAAAAAGTACTCTGCCAGTTAAAATGTGTTGTTGTTGTATGGTCTTGGTAAGCTGCAAATAAAGTGCCCCTCTTGGGATCAACAAAGTTCTGAATCTGTAATAAACTTTCTCCCATGCGGTTATTTTTAACAGAACGTCTTTGGTCTCAATTATGACTCAGCATAACTTCTAAATACAAATTTAAAGTGTCAAAGAGGAAATCAGTGCTTCCTCAAGCAAAAATGAATGCAAAATGTTGCTATAATTTAATAGTGAAGTCTTTACCTCATTAGGTCAGGGTCCTCCTCGATGTTGCTGACACATTCATAATTACCAATATCCTTAATCAAAGGAAAAATACTTGGTCAAAATTTTATTAATCAGGCTCAAGAACCCAAATTTGATAAAACATAATGGAAGCAAATTATTAGCAGACAGAAACTGTGGCTAAAGAAAACAAGCTCAAAGTGACAAACCTTGCTAACAGCAGGGCCTGTTTTGCAGATCCATTTTTCCAACAGCATGTTACGGATTTTTGGGAGATCCACATTGTTGATGGTGGCTATTTCCTTAACCACTGCATGTATGTCTGCTCAGAGGCAAATGATCCAATTAAAAAAGAATCAACTTTGATAATGACTTGTTCCAATTACAGCATAACAGTTTCAGCATACATTGTGAAGAAGGGTAGTAAAGTGTTAATAAGTAGCAAATAACTTCCAAGGTCATAAAGAGCAGGGCAAAGTAAAATAGACCATATAACACATTTAAATCAAGTAGCCACCTTTAGTACATCAAGTGTGAAGGAAAATAGAGGAACGACACTTCACTTCCTCTTTTATAGCAGACTACTGTGTTAAAGCGTTCTCACCAGGATAAGTTTGACCTCCTGTGTCTCTGTAGTGCTGCTCCACACTGTTGTGCTCATACAGGGCTACTATGAGCCTAGCTGGCAGCCCAGTAAGTTTCAAAAGCTCTGGGCTGTTCAGCTGGCTGGTTATCAAGGTATTCTCAGTAGCTGAACGCTGGAACTGCAGCTTCAGCTTGGACAGAAAGGTCTCCCCTCTAGCCCGTGCTGCTTCCTGCTCAGGATTAGAAGAGATTTTGTTAAGACCAACCAGTTTACGATAAAACTAACCAGACCAAGATGCTTTAAGTTTTTGCTGCATAATTTCTGCAGATGTAACTCACAAATACTAACCTCAAGGTTTGGATCTTTCAGCCAGGCATCTCCAAGAGCCAAACAGAACCTGAGTGATTGTGTCTTCTCATAGCCTGTAGAGAACAGTAAATAATTCAAGTATTTGCGTAGAAACACAAGCTGTATAGCAGCAATGTCTGTGTAATCAGCAGGTCAGACCTGGTGGCAGCTCCTGGGTGATCTTGTGGGCTGTGGCAGCAGCCCATTCCGGGCTTTGGATGCACTGGATGTACTTCATCATTGTCTTGGCCACCTTAAAAGTCTCTTTATTGTAGCCATGACTCTGACCTTTTTTCTTTTGCTCTAAGAGTAAAGGCTTCATCTTCTTCTCAAACACGTGGTTTGCTGCTGACATGTATAACTTGTCTAGGCTCACCTGGAAAAAGACAGGGAGATTTGAATAACCTGAGTCGAACATGAATACATTTTTTAAGATAATACAGAGTAAATCCTTTGTTTTTGAATGTGCTTTCTTTACCTTCATCAGTTTGCTAATCAGCAGAAGAGTAGGGAAGGTCTCCTCACTAAGCTCAGGAGCTAAACACAGAGACATATTTCCTGAGTCTTAACTCTTAACTTTCTTTGACATTACACTTGACACCAACAGACCAACATGAAGAATAGAAATAAGACTAACTACAGTGGCTAACTTACAGATAATCTTCCAGTAATGCTTGCCCTGCATAAGCAGATGGAAGGGCAGTCTGCTGTTGGACAGGGAGTTTGGCAGCAGGCTGTTTTCCAGAAAATAAGTGTTCTCTAGATCTGAGGGAGGAGAGACTCGCTTATAGGACTTCAGGTGCTGAAGGAGGCCCATTGCCTGTGGAGTAAAAGACATTAGTTGTTGGTCCCCTTAGTGCATTTGACAACGAAAAATTAAATTTTAAATCTGCAATTGTGCTAATTTACCTGATTAATAGAAAAGCTTGTCACATTCTCATCTGCAGCTTGTATGATCTTCAGCACTATTTCAATCCTCTCATAGTTGTAAGGGCTGAGCTGTTTAAAGAAGTAATTTGAAAAGTTAGCTAAATAAATTTTCTTGAATCAGCCTCTGGGTGAAAATTAAAAACTTTATTTTATCAAAGTTTCTTTCAGGAAGCAAAAACCCTACACATCAATCCATCCTTCTCTAGTTTTTTCCTTATTCTACAAACCTTGAATATGGCAGCACAGAGACTGTCTGTGAGCTGGCTGGTGCTGTGTAACATTGGGATAATCTGTAAGACTTGCTCCAGTACATCTGCACGACAGAGAGACTGCATCTCTCCCTGGCCTGTGCCAAGATCACCTGCACCTTCCTCATCCTCTTGAAGCAGCAGTAAGGTGGTAATGTACTGGTTGATTACACGGTCACGATCTAGACCAAAGGTGCTGCAGAGGGAAGCAGAGGGTGACTTTTAGCACAGAGGAGAAAGGACTTTAGTGAACACTCAGCACATTCTGGGGCAAAAATGACATTTGACATGCATTAGACATAGAAATATATAAAGAGAATTTGGCACTTAAGGGTGAGCAGCTGACCTGCAGTACTGGAGGATAATCTCTGGGGTGATCCTCCTGTTTTTCACCAGATCTGGGATTAAATTACTTTTCATCTCAGGCGGTTGACGAAACACTGGCTGAATGGATATCTGGGGCAGAGCAGAGGCAGACATGTCAATCAAGAAAAACAGCAACTGGTCTAACAAACTGAATTCAAATATCGAGTTGTTCCTCTACACACCTCCAGTTTGCCCAGCTTAATGCCCCATTCAGCATCAGTGATGACGGAGAGAAACTTCTCCTGTTCCTCTGCGTCATTGTACAAACTGCAAAGATTGGCCCCAATCCTGGCCACAGCCTGCAAAAATCAAGATGTGAACTTAATCTCTATACTTGTGTGCTAAAGTCATAACAACCTATAAATCAACTGAACACACCACACAGTAATTGCTACCGTTGAAACTATAAAAAGGTAGTGAAAGTCCAGAAGAATGGTGACTAAACTGCATACCAAGATTTTGTCATAGTTTTGCCAGGTGTTGTCAATAACCTTCCACAGTATTTTAGTAACTTCTGCTTTGGAGAGGAGTGTACACAGTCCAATAGCCAGATTGCAATCAACCACCCTCCAGTTGAACACCTGCAGCCCAAAGACAATGGAAATACATTTATTTAAAAATATACCAAAATGCAATAAATATGATACTACCCCCTTGTGACTCAGCAGACTTACCTTGTTCAAGAGAGCCACAGCAACAGCGTTCAGAGACGAAGTAGTTGTTTTTCGAAGATTACCTAAGCCTATATTGTATTTCTTAATCTCTTGGGAATCATAAAGCTGAAAAGAGAATTAGAAATTTACAGTGACATTTTAACACACACATTACTGTGAAGGAATTTCTCCACCTAGGACTCTGGCCTTGTCACTCCTTAACACCTCTCTGTCTACCACTATATTCCTTTGCATAACTTTGGTGCAGAGGAATTGGAAGAATTCCTTCACAATTACAAGGTAGCATTGTAAGTCTCATTACAATTAGCTCATTTCATAGTAATTGTACAGATATGTTAAAGCCATACCTGCACGCTGAGCTTAATGTCCATAAAATTAGAGGTGACATGCTGCAGGCAGCTGCCATACGAGTTGACCAGCACTCTGAGAGCCAGCTCCAACTGACTGCACTCCTGTAACATCTGAAGCATGTTGGACAGAGGACCAAGAAGGGGCTGCAGGTAGTTTGAACCTGCATGTAGCCCAGGCAGAATGCAAGGTAAACTTTCAAGCTAACAAGTTTTAAATAATAAAAATAAATACATTAACCAAAGCACATACCATCTTCAAATGAGCAGTGTGACAGACAAGAGCAGTCCAGTGGGAACAGTTTGGTATCTGCAAGGTGGCGAATAAATTAGCACAACAGCTGATGGACCTACTTCGCATCCCACTGCCTAAGGTGATAAAATTCTAAATCAACACTGAATGGATGATTTATGTGAGCATCTTACCCTGAGAAATAGGTAGCAAGCAGTTGGTAATTTCATATTGGACTGGAAGCACAGACACTGGATCCAGAACAATGCAGTCTTCATTGAACACATCCTGAAAACTCCACTGAGAATATGGATCTTTTTCTGCATCCAAGGTCAAATCCTATGATATTATACAATAAAATACAAAATTTTAATCTATGCATAAAGTTAATAGCACAAGTTTGTAAATACTCAATATTTAATCAATTTAATATGCTGCTATCCTTTAAAATTGTTGTATTAAACAAAAAAAAAAACAACTTCAATGCACAAACTCACTGTTAAAATTATGCATTACTTAAATCCTCTGTCTGAAGGATTTCACTTGGTAGAATCCCAGTTACTACTTTTGTGAAATATGTAAGCTGATTCAAATCAATGCAGATGAATGAATGGAAGAATAAATAATACACCAATTACATACCAGACCAAAATAAAGTAAATGTCATATTAAGGGAAAAGTCGAGATATGATACGAACCTTGGTTATAAAGCCGTAGTTGTCTGATAACTGACACTGATGATAGACATCCATAGCTATTCGTGTACACTTGCAAAGTTCGAGACAGTCAAGTAGCAAATCTGTAAGTTATTATAAAATCAATTTTAGGAATTTTGCATTTTAGAAATGATTTAAAACAACAAAGGGTAACCAGGCTAGCTCAGAGGTCACACAAAGAAAAAACTCTCTCATGTTAACAATGTACGCATCTTTAACTAGACCAGATAAATGTAGTAAATATGCTGGAAAGAATGGTATTTGCTTGTTCTCCAACTGTGCTGTTTGAACATTTCTGTCTGATTTGTTACTAACTGTCTAGTCTTCACAACAAAAATTTTTTTTTTCTGCAAGATCACAGAAAATTACCAAATATCGTGTCTAATGCTTGAGTTATATAGCTATTTTCTGGCAACATAAAATACTGTTAAATTTTATTGACACTTATGAATGCTTTTAACCTGAGTGGCACAGAGTGATGGCCTGGCAGGCCAGATCGTGGATGACTGCTGGCAAATCCATTTCATCAGGAAGAACCATGGGCACATCTGCCTCCAGCATCTGGCATAACATCTTAGCAGCAGTAAACAAAACTTTTCCTGTGCTGGTGTTATAGTGGTGTTCATACAGCTCACTGACAATATGAAGGAAAGAGGACAAAGAAAATACCTTAATGCAAAGACCTCGTATTTTCTTACATCTGAATTAAAAAATGTTTAAACAATTAATTAACAGCTTCAAAAAAAAGTTACAGACAAATGCAAGCCCCATCACCTTGTCACCCCTGGACTCACACACACAGCACAACATCCAGACATGCAAACCTGAGGATCTTTAGGGCCTTGTCCACCTTTCCCACTCGCAGTGCTCGCAGGGCCAAGTCAGACCAGAGCTCCTGTTCAGTGCGCTGCAGCTGCCTCCCTAGACGACGTAAGCCGGCTTCTGTAGAGATAGTCTTGGTCTTACCATCAGGATCGTTGGCCACAAGTGGTGTTGTTGTAGTCTTTGTCTTAGATGAATGGCGGCCCCGTGTGTTTTCATAGGCTGTGATGTGACGCTCTTGGATCTGTTTTCTGATGTTTGGATCCTCATAGTTGGAGGGGGTGAAGAAAACATCAAAGTCCTCCTGAAAAAATGAACAGGCTGCAGGTTAAAAACTGATCTAAGAACAGCTGGAATAACACTCCTCAAATGAAACTCACCTGTAGGTGGGCAATAGCCTTAAACATGATTAGGTTGTTTTCACACTCCATGCTTTTAAGAGTATCATCTGCAGGACACATAAAATTGGGGATCACTCTTGGTTGTTCAAGTGCATGTTTATAACATTTCTTTGCCTCAACTTTGCCTGTTAGCTGTGTATATAAAGGTGTGTTTGCATATAATAGTGTTGTGAAGCATTAGTTTGTGCCATGTAGCCAACCACAATTTTCTGAAGCTCCCAATGCATGAAGGTTAAAACCAAAGAGCTGAAACTGAGAAATACAGTGACTTATTTAGAAAAATCTTGGTTGGGTGGGCATTTCAAACCAGGAACTGAAACTGATATCTATATTATGGACAGTCCCTTTGCCACCCTGCTGTTCATGTTTCATAATTGTGTCACATAAGCACTTACATTTTTGAATCACATGCTGGTATTTCAGAGCCTCCACCATCACCTGAGCGATGACCATCTGGTGTTTCTTGTGCTATTGAAGACAGTCCAAAAGTAAGTTTAGTTATACTACATGCATGGATTTGTTTAGTGTGCTTATTATAATACTGTGTAACTTTTTATGATCCTGATCCAGATCCTAAGGTGGTAAATGATTGAAGTTTCATGTATGTTTTTTAAGGCATGTTTGTGACATTTAGCTGTGTGGGCATCCTTGAAAACAGGCATAAATATGTAATCACAGGTGCCCAGGGATATACATCAAGGCAATAAAATTCCTGGTATGTCAGATCAGTTGAAATGACATCTAGTTTTCAGTAAAAAAATACACTCTAATTCTTAAAATCATCTTAAAATGCAACAAAATATGACTTTAGTGTTCTTAAAATTGCTTCCAGGACCCTAAGACGTGAATACAAGTCCATGAAGTGCTAAGGACCTTTTATTTCAGATGCATGACATCTGACTTCTCCTCACCTCATCAGATATGTGGTCTTTGTCCTGCAGCTGCAGCCGAGCCCAGGAAGTGAGGCGCTCAATAACACACTCTGCCTCTGCAGAGGACAACTTCTTCAGGACACCTATGCATTCCTCAGTCTGAAAGCAGCATTAAAGATTTCCCATTAATATGTCACTGATACATGACAAGAAATTAAATTAAAATTTTGAGAGCTGTATTTCTATGATGATAAGAGTACCTTGCTTTGCCCAATTAGTTGGATGAGGAACAAGTAATTTATCTGTGAGGTTGGAAGTTTGTAAGCTTCAGCTAGTGTCAGGGAGTCTTCTAAAGACATAGGCAAGTCTTGCTTAAGGATGTATCTTATCAGGGTCTGGGAAAGATAAACAGTATAAAACACTCAAGTTTACAGGCAGGCATGGCAGAAGTTGCCAGAAGTATGCCGCATAATTAAATAAAAACAAATTACCATAATTTGAGTGCTGTTAGAGAGGTTGAAGTTGCGAATCCCATAGCCTCTCAGAAGTTTTCTGATCTCCATCAGACGGTAGCTCTCCTTTAAAAGCTCTTGTCTTT
>JAPZDY010000022.1:18532642-18549397 GCA_029783645.1 Ctenochaetus hawaiiensis | reverse complement strand
GATTAATCGCGCGTTAACTCAGGACAAAATGCGATTAATCGCGATTAAAAATTTTAATCGACTGACAGCCCTAGTATTAATTATTGAGTTGATGATGCTTTAGCTCTCTCTTTTGAGAAGTAAAGCCACACAAGTAAGCAAAAGTGTCCTTATTTCTATTACATAAGTTCCTAAATATTTTTTCTTAGATGTTTTCAGATTTGCAGTAATCAGTAATCAATTCTAAATAACTATCGAGGATAAAGTGATTGTTTCATTTCAATTTGTGTCAGTAATTCCTTTGACTCATGATTAAGGACATTATTATTCTTTTTTAGGCGGCATCACAGCAGAAGTAGGGACAAACGGCGATCAAGATCACGCAGCCGAGACAAAAAGAAGAAGGCTAGGTCACGTTCAGGTTCTAGGACCAAACACCATCATCATAGTAGAAGTCGCAGTAAAAGCAGGTGGGTTTATTTTGAAATGTCAGCAATTTATATTGTTCAACTCTGGTCCTTCATTATCTCAATTCCATTAAAAAAAAAAAAAAAGTTAATTAAAATTTCTGGTCGTCCAACTAGGGAACGAAAAAAAAGGAGTGAGAAAGTGCGCAGGAAGAGTCGAAGCAGGTCTGCTAATCCACCTCCCTTCCGAGGCAGAAACACAGCTATGGATGCACAAGAGGCCCTGGCCAGAAGGCAAGTCAACAGTTTACAGGGGCACTTTCATTGATGCTTAACATTTTAAAATGTAACATGACCAGTGGTCAAACATTTAACAGTTAACATTTGACGAGGTGGCTGTGAACCCATTTCTCATCCATGTTGCACTTGCCAGAGAGTATTGTTGTACACATAGGAAATTGGTACACACTGCTAACAAGAAAACATAAAATTGATAAATGGATTGGCTCGGTAGCCTGGGTGTCTAAGACACTGACCATGTAATTTCAACATCTACAATTTTTTGTCTGGCTGGGGACCTTTGTTGCGTGTCACCTCTTCCTTATTTCCTTTCATTTTCTTTCAAATCTTTTATTACTGCCTCTTATATAAAGGGAAAAATGCTCAAAAATATATTTAGGTAAAGTTTGGTAGATGCCTTCAATATGTGTCCAACATTTAAGTAACATACATAATTTCCCTTTTTCATGTCCAGGCTGGAAAGAGCCAAGAAACTACAGGAGCAGAAGGAGAAGGAAATGTTTGAGAAACAACAGCAGCAACAGCAAGAGATAGCTGCAGGTGAGCAGCATTTATTGTACCAAGTTTTTAACTTGATAATTTGAGTAGGGATTCTGTTACTGAACATCTACATATTTTGTATCCAGTTGCTGCCCCTATTGCAGCTGCTGCTGCTGCTGCTGCAGCAGCCGCCTCAAATCCTGGCCTCAATGTGGCAGCTCTTCTGGCCTCCGGGACGCAGGTCACCCCTCAGATTGCTATGGCAGCACAGATGGCAGCTCTTCAAGCAAAAACACTGGCAGAGACTGGTATTGCAGTACCCAGCTACTATAACCCGTCCTCTGTAAACCCCATGAAGTTTGCAGAACAGGAGAAAAAAAGGAAGATGCTATGGCAGGGAAAGAAGGATGGGGTAAGATTGGGTTTTGCTGTAATTTCAGACCACACACAGAAATATATATAATTGTATAAAACATTCTGATGTATTTATCATTATATATTTCTTATAATTTCTGTTTTTAATTTTTAAGGACAAGTCCCAGACAGCTGAGTTATGGGAGAAGCTGAACTTTGGAAACAAGGACCAAAACGTTAAATTTCGCAAACTAATGGGTATTAAAGTAAGTATAACTACTATTTTTGCTCAACCAATGAATGTTTGATAACTTCAGTCAGTTTTGAGTCTGTTATTATGAGATCTTACTTTACTTATAATTACAATGAATTTGAATATGCTGTTTTTATAGGGAGATGATGATGCTGAAGCATCCAAGCCCATTAATGATGAAGGCATGAAGACTCTTCAAAAACAGGAGGAGATGTTTAGGAACCTCGATGTCCAGTATGAGATGGCTCGGTCTCAGACACATACCCAGAGGGGAATGGGCCTCGGCTTCTCCTCCTCATTCTCTCGTGGAATGGATTCTATCTAGTGCTAAATATAGACTGTCTTTGCCACTCATCTGATCGTATAGGACCACCGAATCATCGCCAGCCCTCAAAGCTTGCATGGATGTTGCTCTGAATCTGTGATTTATTTATAGATAAACATCTCACATATTGGAACATTACAGTGTAAATAGCCAAATGCTGAGTTTTTCTCAGTGTTTATTAATCTGTACATCTTTACAAAAGGATGCATCAGTTGGACTGGGTAATATTGGTTAAATTTGTTTGAATAATGTGGTAGCTTTTTTTTAAAAAATCAAATACATATTAATATGTGATTGTTTAAACATAAATTGAATATAATGTGGTTTAAGTGAACACTGTTTACATCCATTTAGTGAAAGGCATCTGAAGTCAATGTAGTATTTTCAGAATCCCTCAGTTTCATTTCTCTCCATTGGGAAACGCAAAACAGTGGGTTGTTATACATATTGTCTTCAGGCTTGCCCTGGATAAAGATGTGCTTGAGAGAGGTAATCACATATTTCATATGTTCTTGAAATAAATTAGTTTTGTGTTGAATATGAAGTTTCATTGACTGTTTTGATTTAAATTTTATTTTTTGTAAATTGTGTACATTTTGGTTCAAATATAGTTAGTATTGTTTCTAGGGCTGGGTGTTAAGGGTAAAGAGAAACATAAAAATAATATTTTCCAAATTGCAATTATATTGCAACACAACAAATGAAGTTAAAATTATATATAATTAATTTAATTTGATTTAAGAAAAAGGAGGCAAAGACACACCCCTGTCTGCAACAGTTGAGCAGGTGAACAATTTCAGGTTCCTAGAATTCAGCCTCATCATACTTAAGTATCTGCTGTCATACTTACTTCTGTCCTTAGATTGTGAGACTGCTCAGTTTATACTTCATACTCAAACATAAAATAGGTTTTAATTTTATGACTTATTTATTCATCTATTCATATGATTTGTAACTTATTCGCTTTATTCTTCAATAGTGTTAATTCTTCTAAAACATCTCAGGTTAGATTAATTTGTGAACAAATTGCTAGCAGTCACTAACAATTTTGTAAAACAAATTTCAAAAGCACACATCATCGCAATGTGATTCCAAAGTTGATACAGGTGTAATGAGTAGCAAAAGATAAACTGTCCAGAAAGGACAACTTCACATACAAAAATATGTATTCCTGTAGATGCATACATTTAAATCTGTTCTCATTTACATATAAGACTGGAGTACAGCACATGAGCCACACCAGTGATGAGGTTGTGGTTGGCAAACTCAAGGATTAGGAGCAAGATTGGGTACTCGCTGTGTCTCCTCTCCACGGTGGACTCTTCACTTAAGCCCATCCAGTGAAGCAGTAGTGTTTGCATGGCTTCTGGAAAGAGTTCTGTAGCCAGGTCTTTAGCAGGTGGCAAGTCACTGATTCGCTCAATATGATGAACTTTAAAGCCCTCCACTTTCTTGCTGATGCTGCTGTTGGCAGCATGAAATTGCTGGCCAAGCCAACTTCCTATACAACTTAGAAGGGAACTGGAATACACACAACCCCAGTCTTTGGCTTTGAGCAAGGCTAAAACTGTTTCTGCTACACCCTTTTCCTCCAGATTCCCATTTATGTACTGATGAATATTCTCTAAAAGCAGCAAGATAGTCTCAAGCTCTGTGTCACTTGGAGTATCAGAGGACAGCTTGTCATCCAAGCTGTGCAATTTCTTTCTCACTGAGGACAAAACTAGTTGGCTTTGCTCAGTTTGCAAATGCTGCTTGGGAAAGGCACAATAATCATGATCTGCTGATGTATCATTTTTTTCATTGCCATATACATTCACAGAGTGTGTGCCAACCTGGCAATGCTGAGGTTGTGACATTTCATTTCTTGATTCTGTATCATAAACGCAGCTGGATGGTGCAAAGTTGAGCTGAACGCTGAGGCTGTAACTCATTTTCAGAGGGCTGTCATTTATCTGCGATTTCCAAACATCCTAAAAACGAAAGATATGATCCAATGAGTATTTAAGTGTAATATGCAGGACAATGCAAATATATCTTGAAGACATGAGCAGAACGTGAATTCTAATGTACCTGAAAGTTCTCTAGCACAGCAAGTTGCTCTTGTTTGCTGTACATTTCAAAGGCTACTCGGAAAAGTCCTTGAATACTGTAGAACCAAAGGCTGTTATTCACTGTAGGCACCTTCAACCCATGGAACCTGAATGCTGCAATGGGAGGACAGCATTGTTAAGTGTTGGTATATGTGTTTGCACTGATGAAAGTTAATGCTATATCTTGTATTGTCTACCTGAGGAAAAAAATATTTTTGTTGCCAATCCTTTTTTGGCAAACTTGGCGTGGTGTCTGGGATGGTTCTCTGTACGGATGTCAGTGTTGGAGAAGAGATCAGCTCCTAAATAGAGAGGAACCACTGGACTCTGGAAGAAATACAGAGTTAATATATGAAGCAAGCTCCTTAAAATGTCTTCCATATGGAAAAACACTGGCAAATTGACAGAGTTCAAACTAAAAAGGTTCTAGCTAAGAAAATAATTGAGTAAACGATCATTTAAATAACAAAATTACTACATCTTTTCTGTGTTGGGTTGGCAAATTATTTAGCATTTTAAAACAGTGTTTATGTGATACGCAGTTAAAGCAAGTGACTGACGCTTTCTGACTGATGTTAAGTCCCACCTGAATGGAGCTGTGATGACCGTGATGGCCATAATCGCAACCTCAAACTGGTTGTGAGAAACGGGATTATAATACAAGTCTTCCTTCTCCAGAGCAATATTTAACACTCACCTTGCTGGGATACTCTGTCAGACTGAATGATGTCAGATTCACCAAATAAATAAAGCGAATTTTCCGTGAGCCCCCGTCCCACTGCGGTAGAGTCAAGTGGACAGTAGAGCAACCTGACATTGCTGGAAGCAAATGACGCTTTTCACTCAGTCACAATTTTGTCTTTTCTCATCGACAAACTAAGTATGCTACTACAGTACACAGTAAACGGAAGCATAAGATTAAGTGGCAGCCACAGTGGCTAAATTGAACAGAAATATTAGGTGGGCTATAATAAGCCCTCAGTGCTGTCTTACAGACCGAATATCAACCACTAATAACAGTAGTTTCTTTCCGCTTTCCTCAATGAAATGCGCTTGGCACATAAACAGTTCTGGTTTTCACTTTGCTTGCAATAAAACTCGAGCGTCAACGTCGGAAACAGTTGAGTAATGTGTATAATTTCGGACATTGTGTACTGCTTGGTATTCCCCGCCATGCCTGATCTACGTGGTCTGTAGCCTACAGACTGACATACAAGTAAGAACAGATGTGTTGTGCTCTTTGACTAACACCTTCTTCAATTTTCTGTCTTTTGAATAGAAGTTTGGGGCAGTCTTGTGTGCCTTCATTTTAGTAAGATTTATTTTACCTGTAAAACCAAACTGTGGGCTAAGAAAAGCTTAAGCACTTCTCTTTCCAAAGATGTTTTCGTCGACGCAGCACGTGACATGAGAAGAACCAATGAATACAAAGAGTCGTTGCCTTGACCTTTCAACTCACGTCTTGTGCGTTGAGCTAGGGGAAGATGGCTGAAGTTGATTTCGGGGATAGTGAGCTCTTTCAGCAGCTTGATGATTCTGCACCTGCGGTCGCGACTCACATTCGTTTCACAGACGATGAGGAAGACCAGGAGGAGACAAGTCAGCTTCGGAGCAGACTGGAGGAGTGCAATGACTACATTCAGAGACTCACTGAGGAAAATATCCTTGTCGGGAAGCTCAGTATTTGCTAGCTAGGAGGATGTAGCACTAGCTATACATCTGCTAGCATAGTGAGCCGCCTGTCCGTAATCAAAACAGAAAACACCAACAAACTAAAAAAATCTTTTTTGTACACATATTGTCTATGTCCTTAACTTGTAGATTACATAAAACTTTGAGAAGAAAGCAGAACATCCTGACACGACCTAGGTATTTAGCCCACACTAGATCAATTGATGTGCACGAAAACGAAACCAATAAGTAATCGACGCTACTTCTATTCTGTCTTATCAGCGGCATTACTATTGAAGATGTAAACTCTGACGGGCCACTTCTTCAAATCCTTTACGCAAACAACGCCATTTCAAAGTAAGCGAACCTTTCTTTTGCTCACTTAAGATTTGCATAGTTTAAGCTTGTAATAAACCCAAAACTTAACCATATTTGTATTTAAGCATCTTGTTAGAACATTTTTTTTTTGCATTACTGCTAATTAAATTAAAGCATATCGATCACTTGGATCACTTGCTCCACCACACTTATTTCCTACTGGAACACTATCATGTAGATATTAATGATTACATAAATAATAATTAATGTGTCTTTTGTAGGGAGTGTCGTCAAGAAATTGAAGACTGCATCTGCAGTGTGCTTTTGAAGCACCAGAAACGGGGCAATGAAAAGAAAAAAAACAGCTTACACATGAAACCTCAGGTATTTATCCCGAACACAGTTTTAAGCTTATGTCAGTAGAGTTATGAGATTACAAAAAAATTTAAAAAATGTTCTACCTTTCCTGAAGAATTCAGCTTTTGCAATGGATGAGGATCCACAAAAGTCCACTTCAAGTAGTTTGAGAACAACAACAGAAGCCTTTAAAGTGAGTATCAACTGTTGTTTGTAGTTGTTTGCATATTTTACAATTTCACGACTCATGGAAACATTAACATATCCTTCTTTCTTATTTTCCTGTTTTAGGTGGTTGGAAGTGTCTTGTATTTCACTACATTCAGTCTTGATAAACTTGGACAGCCTCTAGTAAATGAAAATCCCCAGCTGACTGATGGATGGGATATTCCAACGTATCTTTACAATGGATAAACTAACATATCATATCATAAGAGGCGACAGTCTCATCTCTCAGATAATTTGTGTTGAACATGTGTTGCACATGTAACAAGTGATGTCTTTCATAAGCAAAGATGTCCTAACACTGAGTGTTCCGTTTTATTTTTAAATGTCCAGCATGGAAATGGAACCCTATTAAGCTGCTGAAATGAACAATGTAAAGATTTGTTTGAATAATGTTTTGCAAAAATATAAAAAATTCCTGAATTGTTGCAAAGCTACAACCAGGTTTTCAACCAAGTCATTGGCACAGATGGGCAGGAAATAGAAATAAAAGACAAAAGGTATGAGCTTTATTTGCTTCCTATCTTCTGTTTGTAACTAGCCTTATTTTGTTCTTGTGTGGCATAAAACTGTATAACAAGTCATCATTGATGTGTTCATTGTAGACCCAAGTCTATGTGTTTCAACTGTGGTTTGAGTGGTCATCAGCTGAGAGATTGTCCTAAGGTAAGAACAAGTAAACATTGTCATGGTACAAGCCCAAGTGAAACATTACTATAGTAATAACTTCATTTACAAGATGCATACATAATTGTCTTCCTAGCCTAAAGACATGGCTGCAATTAATGAGAGAAGAAAGGAGTTTAATCAGAGCAACAACCAGGCTGTGCAGAGTAACCAGCGATACCATGCTGATGAAGTGGAGGAGCGGTTTTCTAAATACAGGCCTGGAGTCATGAGGCAGGATTGTTACTTTGTACACAACAAACATTATTTAATCCTATACAATATCAATTTGTAACAAAAGTTAATCTCAATCATTGCTTTAAACTTTTTGTTCTTTTAAACAGTGAGGAACTGTTGACAGCTTTGGGAATTGATGGCAACGCCCTTCCACCTCTGATTTATCGCATGAGGCAGCTAGGCTATCCACCTGGTTGGCTCAAAGAGGCAGAGATGGAAAACTCTGGTTTAACATTGTATGATGGAAATGGTATGTTTTGAATGACGTTGAAATCTATATGGTTCCACTGATTTCTCTCTGAGAAAAGTACAACAACACACATTTTCAAAATGTACAGAGTTTGAGTTAAATCTGTGTTTTTCTTTTTCCTAGTTTCAAATGATGGTAATATAACAGACAATACCAATTTGCAAAACATCTCATATGATGTTTCCAAACTGGTAGATTTCCCAGGCTTTAATGTACCTGCACCAAACAAAATGAAAGATGTAAGTCCTACATTATAATCTTCTCAATTATTGTCCTTGATTATATCATTGGTCATATGAGTCTATGTATCTGAGTTATATTAATATATCAGTTATATTAATATTTTGTTTGATCTGTAGTTTATCTTTTTCTGAAAAATTCAGAAAAAGAGAAACTGGAAATCAGTGCAGTATTCTGTGATGATATGACTTAACTAACATTCAGCATTTGTTCAGAAATACATGAGAATACATCATGTAAATGATATAAATACAATATTTATACCATCAAAATATATAGACATATGCTAAATACTGAAGTATGAAGTCACTTAAAGGTAAATGTGTGTTTAAATTACTTTGTTGTTGTTGATTGTATCACACATTGTCTTTACCTTTTCCCGATTTCCAGGAGTATATGCAGTATGGTTCTATTCCGATGCAGAACAGTCACTTGAAGCAAAACTATGCAGCCTACCTGTCTAACAACTTCCCTATGGTAATACCTTAAAGTCTGTTAGGTGGTTTGTTTTTTTTTTCTCTTATAATATGAAGTTTACACCTACTTCCTGATACAACTTTCTATGTGACAGTCTTACACTGCTTTTACTAAACTCTAGTGATAAACAAGGTTCTAGCATCTGTGCAAGAATATTGTTTGCTCTTTGTCAGTTCTGTATTCATTCTCCATGATATCGCCATAGTTAAACAGGAAGACAGAGCTTTTGAGTAACTATAATGTTATGAAAGAATTACTGAAGGCTTTTCATCACACAAATGATACTGCAGCAATTTCTGTATCTTTATACATGTAGGATATAATGTAAATACAGTTGTTAAACAAATACAATTATACAATATTATATTCCACAAAACTATTGATTAATGATAGGAATACAGAAATTCCTGTTATTCTCCCACAATTTTTGTCTTTTTACACACTTCTTCAGCCTGCCACTTAGCTCTGTACAACAGTTCATGCTGTTTACCAACAGTGAGAGCCTGTTCTTCATAATCCCACTAAGACAGACATTTTGGCCAATCATACTGTTATCTAAGTGCATTTTTTAATATTCTAGCATCTGGATTTGTATATGTTGACTCTGCCAGTTTATAGGCACTGAAAAGGAAGTGTAATGGATGCATGCTGGTCAGAGCCCTCAAATACTCTCATTCCATATTCAAGTAATTCTTCCCTGCCCACAGCCTGGTGCCACCTGCAACAAGAGACGGCATGAATCTGACTCCTCTCCACAAGTAAGAAAGAAGACAAGGTCCAGTCCTGATAGGAACTCGGATAGGAGCTCAGATATGGATATTGAATCAGGTAATTGTTTATCTTAATCACTCTTTTCATCATGATTATGCACTGTTAATGTCCTTTGAAAGTTAGCCGAACAAAAATTTATGTTTTATAACTAGCTAAAAGTCCAACTTTGAAACAGTAATCTGCAAGTTATTAATCTAAATACATGCTTTTTTAACTTAATACATACAGAATCAAAATAAGCCCATCATCTGTTCTCATTTCTTGTTAAAATGCAGAATAATACTTAGTTATATTTAAATCAGCTCTTTGATCAAAGTGTCATTTTCAAATCTTTGGGTTTTTTTAATGTCTTCCTTCAGACCCAGGAACACCATATCATACTCATGGCCCAGGTGACTTCCAGTTCCAACCTCCACTGCCCCCTGGTTCGCCTTGCTTTAGTTCACCTCCTCCTTTACCCCAGGGCACTCCTCCTGCTACACCCACTCCCCCACCTCTCCCTAAAGGGACACCTCCTCTTACACCTACTAATGGCTCTCCAGCTCTGCGAGGGAATAACTGGGTTGTAGTTGATGAGACAGTGGAGGGAACAGAGGATGACCTGACACTTGAAGAACTGGAGGAGCAGCAGAGGCTAATTTGGGCAGCTTTAGAAAATGCAGACACTGCCACCAATAGTGACTGTGAGACACCTGCTATGGGAACACCTATACCAAGTTCACCAAGTGTGTCCACACCTGCTCATGTTGACACAGAAACAGAGGAGATTGATGAAGCAATGGACACAAGTAAACCTACAGACACTTGTCAAAGCAGTGAAAATCCAAAGGAACAGGGGGTTCAAGAGCTTTGCTCTCAGAGCCATGGACTGTTCAAGGTTGAGGATGACAGTCCTCAGAGTCCTGAACCAGTTAAATCCCAAGAAGACAGCCCTCAGAGTCCTGGTCTAGTCAGAGCCCAAGAAGACAGCCCTCAGAGTCCTGGTCCAGTCAGAGCCCAAGAAGACAGCCCTCAGAGTCCTGGTCCAGTGAAAGCCCAAGAATACAGCCCTCAGAGTCCTGGTCCATTCAAAGCCCAAGAAGACAGCCCGCAAAGCCCGGATCAAATAAAATGCCAGAAAGACAACCCACAGAGCCTTGTTCCAGATTTCTATAATGGGGGAGCTGGAGATTGTGCCTCCCCTGTGCATGTTGATAAGGTAACAGCTGTTCCTCATCGTAGCAACTTTGCAGCAGGCATTGTTCCATTCGAAGATACACCAGAATTCACAGAAGTTGCCACAGCCACAGGAACATACCTCAAGATCAGAGACTTGCTTAAAAGTTCCCCTCGAAATTTGTCTAGAAAAAAATGATACCATTTTAATTTGGACCAGAAGAATACATGGATATTTTTAAAGCAAACACTTTATTTTCAGGATTATCCTGTTAAACATGTTTTTTTAACTCTTCATTATTTTGTACCAAAGTGAATGTCTGTTGTATGTAATACACATTTAGGGAGGCTCAGTAAGGGATGCTGCAACAGCAGTAGTTTGTAGGTTTCGACCAGTTTAAACCAGTCATTTTTTGTAGCAGTTGTGTCATCCATGTACTTTATTTTATTGTAATATGTAAAATGGCAAATTCAGACCTGCAATAAATTAAATACCATGGTGTTTACCTGTTTGTTTCTATTTAGCTTTTCTTGAATTTCTCTTAAATCTTGAAGTAAAATATATTTGCTTCAGTGCATTATTTTTCTGGTCTCAATGGCTTGATATTTGATTCAATTGTTTTTTTGTTCAATAATGGCACAGATAGCCAAATTAGTGAGCTTATAGTATGAAGCTGATTTATATTAAAGCTTTTTGAGAAAGTTGACCCTCTGTTCCAGTAATCACCTCACTTTTTGACTTTAATGTTCATTTAAAGTGATAAAGATGCAAAACAACAATTTGCATCTTTTTTCAAAGACGTAAGTTTCAAGTCAACATGGTCTACATTTTTTCTATAGTGTACCATTCATCAAATATCTACCACGGCTAAAGTATTCCTATCAAAGCTGAAAAATAAAGTACATTCTTCATTCTCAGACTGATGTACCATCAAAATGTCCTTATTATCAGGAAGACTCTTAAATCCAGTGAATTTTGAAGTACGAAAATTTGTATTTTTAATCCTTTTACGGATGCAATTTGGAGTGTATAGCAAAATAACTGCACACTCTTTTCAGGTAAATAGAGCTCCAAACAGTGAATTGTTTGTCAATCGTATTACTGCTCAATCAACACTCTCATGCACACAAAATATTTAACTTAGATTTGTAAACCACTTGCACATGCATGCAGAGTACTCATACATATATATATAGCGTATACTTAGGTAAATATACAGGCATACAGAGGCTCGTGTGTCTGGGTGTGCAGAACCGAGGCAGAAATCAAGAAAAGGGCAGACAGGTCGGTTCAACTTCTTGTAAAGCCCTGAAACTGATGGTGTCTATACTAACGCTTTATCAAGCTAATATCTCGCAGTCATATGCTAAGGATTCTAGTTTAAGTGTGCATTCTGTTTTAATACTCAAAACGAAGAAATATTGATAAAGAAATTCCCTAGATTTTACTTTATTTGTAAAATTTCTAATTTCTGTTAGAGCTCAATTTCTGATCACATGTTTATAATATCCGCTGAAAATCTGAAATTAAAGCAGGTTTTTCACCTGATGCAATCCCAAACACTAACAAAGCGATTTAAGGGGATTATGTTTAAGTGCAACAGCCTACTTCCCATCTGCGCATTTTTCTTTGTCAAAGGTTTTACACTTCAGTAATAACTTTGTTTACTTGGCAGTGAAACATTTGAAACTTGTATCTGGCCAGGGCAGTTTGAGCCTTTATTCGCTTTAAGCGACTCCCTGTGATTTTCTAAATGCGACTTTTTGTCTGGAAGTTCTTCTGCTCTCCTAGGAATGAGGGAGTGTTCCATCTTATTGAACATATTATCTTTGGTCGGCACCACAGAGTTACGTTCCTCTCAGCCGTTGGACAGACAGACAGCTCGTACACTGGGCTGTGCCTGCGTGTGTCAGATCTGAGCAATAGTGTAGTTACTCGTCGTGGTTCTCCACTTAGCTTGCTAGCTGTGTATTCTTTTCCTCAGAAGACGTAGGCTGTACAAAACATATCAGGTCAGTATATGCTCACTCACTTCGATATCATGTATTTCCGTAAACTTGCTTGTCCTTTAGCTGCTGATAAACCAGGAAATGAAACGTGGGGTGAAAGTTGTTGAGGTAGTGCAGATGTTACTTGAGGTGTTAGTTTAGCTAGCTAGCTAACCAGCCCTTCTTTTGGTTCTGACCACCGGTTTGCCGTTTTGCTCGGGCCTCACTGCTAACGTTACTTAGCAACTAATCACGTCTGTTCTTATCGTGAAATCAGACTGGCATTAATTCAAGCCGGAGAGGTGACAGCGCGGTCAACGAACTGCTTATTAACTTCCAACAACATTACAGGGCAAGATATCATTTCAGGTAATCTAACTAGTAACAATTTGTTAAGCTCACTCTCAACTTGTAGCAGTAGTGTGCCCTACTGGAGCTTTGGTGACATTGCGGAGACTTATGGACTTATGGAATTCGCTATACCTACGAATGTGGTCGGTCAGTGGGTCATTCGGATATTTGAACATGTGAATATACTCACTGGTATAAATCTTATTGAACGCGATATTGTCTCACAAGATACGACATTAATTAGTAAGTAAATTTAGCTGACATGATAATTTTACAGGCTTCGTTCTTACCAGATGTGCCACCTCATCGACAGCTTTTCAATCTGTTAGCTACTGATAGAGGTGACAAGGCGAGGTAGGCCAGTTCGTTGACCAGACCTCAATAATATAACTTATTGAACTGCATAATGTCAGTAAAAGAGTTGTGCAATAATAATGTAGGCTCATTAGTCAGTTTTGTGGTTTAAAGGTGTGACTTAGGCGTTTTTTAATTAAGTTTCTGCCAGTTAAACTTGTTTTGACTGACTGACATGACTTAAGCGTTGATTTATTGTTGTAGGAGCGGCAGAGGCTACACCACTTGAAACTCGGAAATCCCTGTATTCGTTTTTCTAAAGGTCATTTAGTATATGTACTGTGTAAGCTGATTTCAGTCACTAAAGTAGAAAGTATTATGTATGAATTTACAATATCTGTATTTAATGCATCCTTGGTACTCCAGTTGAAGAGGTTCTGTTAGTTGTGGAAAGTCTGGATTTTATATGGGGGTTGCAGTGGAAATCCTGTCTACCTATTATGTATTTCATGTATTTCAGTATTTCAGGTTTTAGTTTTGTCCTGGCACAATGTGCCACAGACACAGGGACAGGGCAGTGTCCCTGTACATTGGGTGTAAGTGAGGTTTAATGTCCACCTATAGACGTGATTTTTTGAGAGAAAAAGTTGAAAACAGGTAAATCACTTAAATGAACTTATGTCCTGCTATTGCTTTTCTACACCTTTCCCTTCTGGTGCTAGCTGGGGGCTGCATGACCATCCCAGCAGATGTTTCCTCAAAAAGGAAGAACCTTAGCGCGCCTGGGCCTTGTGATGACAAAAACAAGAGCACAGGAGTGTAGGTTACATCAATGAATACGCACTGCTGAATGCATTAGGTCATACTTCTTTTTTTGTGTGTGCATAAAATAGCTGTGAGTTCACTGTATCAGGCTTACAATTCTTGTAAAAAATGTCCTGCTTGCTCCTTGTGTGAAGCAGAAGCTTGGAGAAGAGTTATATACTTAGTCACAACTGGATCTACTATAAAAACATGCACTGTACCATTTTGCCCTTGGTTTTTATATTTTTAATATCAATGGCTAATACTTGCCACTGAATAACAATAGAGGATGAAAGCCAGCTGTGTTGTTTGAACTGAAGACACCTATCAGTTAATAATTGATTAGAGGACTGAAAATGAGACTTTCTACTGACATTGCAGTAGATGCAAGAAAATACAGCTAATGTCTGTATCATAAGTGGTTTTGCACCACTGCAGTCAGCAAGATAAGCTCAGCTTAAGTTGCTATGGTGTATGTACTGTACCCTGAACAGTTAGCTAGTTATCTGTGTAACACTATGTGGTGTTATACATATATTTATCTGCAGATTGGTTTTGTTTTGCTATGTGTTAAAATTTTTTCAGCATGCTTTCATACTGTTCGTTTCTAGTGGTTAGAAAGCAGGGAAGTTGACAATGTCTATTCTGTCATTTTGTGAAGTCAGTTAATCTCAGTTCTGTTTTGTAGGCTGCCATATACAAATTTCTGGTAGGTTATTTATGTCAGAAGAAAAAAAAACAAACTACATGTCATTGGATAAAGCCTAGTACTGAGTAATTTCAGTTCTTTTTAAGAATTACAACTTTTAATATATCAGCATATTCATCTCCTTAAACTTTTGCAAAACATTTGTTCTTGGCTGTCTTCCTAGTTACAGGCTAAAGTGAGAGTGAGAGGCAAAAGATTAAACTTACTGCAGTGGGAAATTCACTAGACTAAGTGGATCATTTTCAGCTGACTGCTTTAGCTCACCAATCAGAGCTGAAACATCCCCCATTAATGCTCACAAGATCAACGTGGTAAAGCCTGTTGGTATTTTGTAGGACATTATGTTGCCCACGATTTTTGGAAACCGTTCTTGCCAAATCATTCAGGTTAGATATTGATAAAAGTTCCCTTTATTCTTGTTGAAAAATAATTACTAGAGAATTAGCGGGTCACATAGGCTCTTTTTGTGTGACTTTAACTTCAACCATGCAGATGCAGTCCTCAGTCACTGAGATGTTTTCCTTCTCTGGCCTTCCTCTGACCTGAGGCTACTAATCAGTATCATTCAAAGACACAGCAGGAGAAAACTGGAACACTGCATTTAAAGTAGGTCGGTGCTTTCTGATGGTCATCCTTTATTCTCTGCTGAGAAATATCTGAAACTCACTTCACAAGAGAGTTGAAAGGGCACTGGGATAGTTGATGAGATATTTTTTAAGTTTATTTCAGTGAAAAGAATGAATTTCTTTAGGTTCCATTCCACCACAACTAATATTTAAAACTTTTTTCTTTGCCTCTACAAGCATTCACAATTAATGATTGTGCTAATGACAGATAAAAATGAAGCTGTATTTCTAGGGAAGTGCCAAACACTTCGAAGCTTTATATCATTAACTTTTATAGCACAAATCAACATCTAATTGCAGATGCTTCGTACCTGAGTGTTCTGTGGGTTGGATGGTCAGAGCAGAGGAAAAGATGCCAGCAAACAGCTGCTAAAGGTGGTTTCACCCATGAGAAAATAGGGGGAAGACCAGAGCCTCTGGAGGAATAAACACTTGAACTGTTACCAATTTGCCCTGATCTGGATCTTTCTGTGAAAGGCTAAGATTTAGGCTGTCTAAACTTTTCGATTTAAAATTGAAAAAAAAAGTTTTAAAATAGATTGTTTTTAATTTTAAGTGTCAAATGATCCATGGTCAAACTGATGTGGGTAACACAAAGTGAAAATTCACCTTTTTAAGGGGTAGAGGGGGGAAAGACAACAGACATTTTAAGCTTCTTGCTAAAACTTAATAAAAGTACTGAATGTCATTCAGAACAACCCTACATTTTCTTCTTACATTTTTCAAGATGTTTCATACACTGTACTGTATTGTACATAGCCCATGGCTGAAGTCATTATAAGCCAAAGCATGGTTTCTATACACAGGCATGCACAGTAAGCCAAAATTGATTCAGTTATTTACAATTATAGTCAGTCCACCTTTTAGACCATAGGGTAACCTCATGCTCTTAAACATAAAGTGTTAAAACAAATTTCATCTACAGCATTTACACAAGTCCTTCACTTTTAAGTTATCCAAATGAATTGCTGTTCTCAAACAGACAGGAAAGCAACAAATGAAATCTATTAAACAATATTAAATAACATTACAAACCCTTTAGTGACATTTGTTTGCATATTGTCCTAAAATAAGTTGTTAAATCGCTTATCATAATTTACATGCATGGTTGTAATAAGGTTTCATAAGAAAGTTGTGTTTGTACACATACAGAGCAATAGTTGTTGTGTTGTTAACAGAGCAGCTCCTCCTTGCTTCAAGTTGTTTGTGTGTAGTGTGTTTAACTGATTGTAGTCACACAATCACACATTGGAATTGGTGCTCTTGACTCTCAGGGCACCTGTTCTGCAGATATGCTGGTTACCCTCCTCTGAACTTGCCTGAAATGCTAGATAGTGACAGTAGATTGTAGGGCTGGGCGATATGACCTCAAATCAATATCACGATAAACTGGGCAGTTTTACCTCGATAACGATAAATGCACG
>JAPZDY010000022.1:18521255-18532542 GCA_029783645.1 Ctenochaetus hawaiiensis | reverse complement strand
AAACAGACAAAAAAGACTTTTATTTTCTTTTTTATTAAAATACCGAATTTACCGACATGGGCAAAATGACGTCGGTTGTCGTAGTAAATTTTGGTATAGGTAAATTTTCGGTTTATCGCCCAGGCCTAGTAGATTGGCTTGAAACTCGTTGCTTGTTGTCGCTAGTTTTGCTCATTTTTGGATAAAATAATGAAGACTGGAGTTATAACAAACCTTCCATGATGTCACACTTAATTATACAGTCAAATTCAGGGGGACCAAGTTTAAATTATACATTCAGCCAATCAATTTCTGTGGTAAGGTAATCTGTTAGACAGGATAATCTGCTGCTGGTGGTGGTCTTGTTGCTGGTGTAATCTCATTTTAGAAAAGGCTGCCAAACAGATTTACATGATTTTATGTGCCAGAATGTGTTTTGTGTTCAAGGTCACAGACGATGAGCTATTCAGAAGTTCATGATGGCAGAAACATAGACTGCACATTGGCTGTCCTTTGACAGGGTATTTTTAGGTCTAACTATGACGTGGTGTGTGCTGAGGAGCTTGTTGTCATAACAGATACAAAATGCCTCTATTAACAGAGCACAAAAACTAAGTCAGTAAACATGCCCTAAAGACATATTTTTATATATACTAGATTACTTTAAGTATTTTTTTCTATCACTGCCACCACTGGCAGAAAAAGTCAGCAAATTACACATTTGCTTAAATGATTAATTTACTTAAAATAGGTAAATTCCATGGTAATTAGGCATATCTGATCATTTCAGTGCCTGGTAAAAATATAATTCAGGAAGCCTGAATGAAGTCAAGTCATCTTTCTTTGTTTCTTTTCAAACAGTGTCCATTTTGTGGCAGAATTTTTTTCCCCTCCTCCCTTTTTCCTGTTTTTTTGTTTTTTTTTTTTAAATTAATTTTGGAGCGGAGAGAACTACTTCGCCATCCCAGAGCTGCAACGAGTTGTTTTCATGGTCTGGGGTCAATCTCTACCCACTGACGGACTTCAGCCTTGTGGGTGTGAGAGATCACAGGAGAAAACATGAGCACATCCAAACCCAGTGGGATTAAAGTGCCCAGCAAAATTGCCAGGCCACCTGGGACAGCAGCTCCCAAGACCAACCCCGGCACAGGTAAGAATGTTTCCATGTGCGGCCTTCATAATTTACTGCAAACATGTCGTACTGAAATATTTTGAACAGCATTAATGACATTTGTCTTTCTCACACAAGTATATTACTCCATGGACTTTTAAAAAAATCTTTTCAATTTTTTAGTAGGAGCTAAAGCGACAGACAAATCAACTGCAAGCGGAGAAGATGCCCAGAGTGCTGGGGAGAGCTTCCAAATTGGGGAGCGAGTATGGGTGAATGGAAACAAACCAGGCTACATACAGTTTCTGGGAGAGACACAGTTTGCCCCAGGACAGTGGGCAGGGATTGTTTTGGATGAGCCAATTGGGAAGAATGATGGGTCAGTGGCAGGGGTACGCTATTTCCAATGTGAAGCCCTGCGAGGAATATTTACCCGCCCATCTAAATTGTCTCGCACAGAAGGGGAAGCTAATGGAACACAGACGGCACCGCCCTCCCGTGCTGCATCGCCCACTCCCTCAGTTGGTAGTGTAGCCTCACACACACCTACCACGAAATCAGCATTACCCTCAACTACAACCACAACTAAGAAGGCCTCCTCCACCACACCAGCTACACCGTCTTCCAACCTTGCACGCACAAACAGTGAATCTGTCTCCAACCTCTCAGAGACTGGATCAGTCAAGAAGGGGGAAAGGGAACTGAAGATGGGTGACCGTGTATTGGTAAAGTTTGTTTCATTGTTAAAAAAAATGTTTCTTCCCTGGATGTTTCTGCAAAGTGACAGAACTCTATAATTCTACCTTTTGTCCTAAATAAGCAAAATTAGACTTAACATGAACAATTTTTGTCCAGAGTTATAAGACTAATGGGACCATCCTCTTAAATTACCATCTGGGTGCTTTCCTGATGGATTGAGCGTATCTTAACGTGCATCTACCTTCCTGCTTAAGCTGACTGCATGCCTCTGATGATGCATTGCACAAATGCACACACATCTGCAAACTTCAATAATTCCAAATTTGTGATCAATTTGCAGACCCAATGCATGCCTGGCAGATTGTAAAACATACAGGTCTGAGGCCATGCTAACTATACACAGCTTCCTTTTTTTGATTGGCTGGATATTCAAATAACCAACATATTGATAAATCAAAATAACAAAAGCGAGCAGAAAACAGCAGAGAATTGTGCTATACTGTAGTGATATAAAGCCACTATAAAAGTTATTACTCAGGAGTGCCATGTTCGATTTCCCCTCAATTAAAGAAATGTGCTCACCACTACCAAATTTAGTAAAGGATAAACCTTGCAGTTGTGAGTTTAAAATAATTAAAGACAAAAAAAAAATCACATGTTGACTTTTGGCCTCCTTCTGTTCAAAGCTGGAGCATGTTTTTTTCTGTCGCTTTGATAGAATTATCTCACTCAGGGTTTATTACCAGGCAAAGCTGATTATGTTTTAGTCCTCTCTTATCTGTTGAGGAGATTAAATGTCGGCTAATGTTTGGTGTTTTCTACTTAGGTTGGTGGTACGAAGGCAGGAGTGGTACGTTTCCTTGGAGAAACAGATTTTGCCAAAGGCGAGTGGTGTGGCGTGGAACTGGATGAGCCCTTAGGAAAAAATGATGGGGCAGTGGCAGGCACAAGGTACAAGAGCCACTGGATCTGCAAATAACTAAAAGAAGATGCTGATGTGTTGCCAACTTTATGTATACTATTATTGTGACTTCACTTATCACTGATGAATGCTGTTATCTGTCCCCAGATATTTTCAGTGTCAACCCAAGTATGGCCTGTTTGCTCCAGTGCACAAAGTCACACGCATTGGCTTTCCTTCTACCACACCAGCCAAAGCAAAAACAACAGTTCGAAAGGTAGTGGCCACACCATCAGGGCTAAAGCGAAGCCCTAGTGCTTCCTCTATTAGTACTATGAGCTCTGTGGCATCCTCTGTCAGTGCTAAACCCAGCCGCACGGGCCTGGTAAGACATGTACATAATTAATTACAACAATGCTAAAAATTTGTAGTCCTCTCTTTCTTTTAATGCTGTGTTCTTCAATCTGATCATGCTTATACTTTGTCCATAGCTAACAGAAACATCATCACGGTATAGTCGCAAGATTTCAGGCACCACAGCCCTGCAGGAGGCACTGAAGGAGAAGCAGCAGCATATTGAGCAGTTAATGGCTGAGAGGGACATGGAGAGAGCTGAGGTTGCTAAGGCCACTGGCCATGTTGGAGAGATGGAGCAAGAAATTAACCTGCTCAGGGATGATCAGGAGCAGGTCAGCTCTCCCAGTGGTTTTAATAGTACCACTCTGCTTGAATTATTGCATTAATTGCCTTCAGAATTAAAGTCTCTATTAAGTGCCTTATCATCTATACAATTTCTTTGTTCACTGTCAACTTTTTTTTTGGAAGATGGAAGCTAAGATGGACCAGTTACGTGCCTTGGTAGAAGCTGCAGACAAAGACAAAGTTGAGTTGCTAAATCAACTGGAAGAAGAGCGAAGGTAAATATTTCCAGAACTGTGACAGTAACATATTCTATGTCATTTGTTGTTCCAGTATTATGGGATCAGTTTGTTTAAACTAAAATTGGGAAAATGACATCCAAGATCATAAGACTGTTGTACTATTTCAGCTTAATTATGTCATGGGGACAGATCTGTGACCAAGTTGACCTAATCTTACTCTTAATTATTGTCATTAAAGGTCCTTAGCTCCCAAGACATGTTGAATCAATGACAACAAAGAAAAGCTCCTACAAGTTAAATGTTTTTTCTGTTAAATAGGAAGGTGGAGGACCTTCAGTTCCGTGTTGAGGAAGCCTGCATTACCAAAGGAGACCTGGAGGTAAATGCATGCACACTGATCCACACCATTGCAACATATTTCATTCAGTTTGTTTAAAAACAATCAAAAAACCATGACAATAAAGTTTGTTTGTTTTGTTTTGTTTTTTTGTACATCAGTATGTCTCCTTGGATGCAGATACAATGCAGTATAAAATTGCATAAAAACAACTGACATCCCCAATTACAAAGCTGCACTCTGGTCAAGACAGTGTATTTGCATTATCTATCATTTATTTAGCAGTAACAAGAACCCACAATGCATTCTCAGTTGAAAGTTTTGCATGGACTGTGTGATACTGCCTTCATGCTGTATTAAATGATGTACTGTCAAATGCACCCAATGGTGCAGGAAGGCTGTGGCCTCACAACAAGGTCTGACTGTTTCCAAACAAGAGACAGATACCCTGGCCATATTAATAGGCATAATAATATTGTTATATTGGAGTTTATTAATGAAAGACTTAATGTAGAGAGATAATTTAAAGTTTACCTGAAAAAATATAATGTTATTTAAGTAATTAATGTTTACCTCTTATGAAGAAATAAGAAATGGTGTTGTCCTAGCTAATTAATGAAAGCTGAGGTAACTGGTATTAAGGGCCTGCATTTTGCTTTTTCACTCACATATTATTTCTTCGTAAATAGAGAAGGCTCTGCTCATTGATCGTCTTTTTTTTCCTCAAGTCAGTTGAGTTGGGATGTTCACATACAAAGTATAATATGCAGAATAATGGGGTCTATTGGTATGTGTTCATATCTGATTAAAGGATTTGTTACTTATTCCACAGTGCTACGCAGGGGACCATCTCATTTACCCTGAAGGCATCCATGCTCAAAGTAGATGTTTAAATTGAGGGCTACAGGGTTAGAATACCCATTTATCTTCTTTTAAACGTGTATACTAACATTTTATTACTTACCCACAGCTGTGGATATACTGTATTAAAACTTGCATGCAGCTTGAAATACATCAACAAAAACTCTGGAAAAACGAAACTCAGAAATGCTTTGTTGACTTCAAGCTGTTGAAGGTGTACTAATGTTGTGCTATAACCCTCAGTGCCTCCCTGTTAAGTGATGTGACATTATTGCTTCTTTTTCCTTCTTGTCCTTGTCTTTCGTGTTGGTCCAGTGTTCAGCATGGAACCACTGGAGATGCTCCCTTGTCATTCCACAGCCCCAGTCACAGACCTGAATTTAGTTTGTCCACCTGCAACTAACAGGGAATAACACTCAGATTAAGAACTCAGGCAACATTACAAATAATACCTACTTCAGCAATAATAAAAAAGTTTGCACATAGTGTCTTGGTATACATCTAGCCCCAAAATGTATTTGTTACAGTTTTTTATCACATCTTTTTTGCCTCATTTATTAGCTTTCAATGTGGTATTTCAGTTAGTGGGTTAGATAGAATTGCTCATTTTGTCAGATTGTGCAAAGTTGTTGGACCTGGGATAGGCTACTGGCATAACTTTTAAAGCTGGTGTTATTCCCCTTTTTAAAATAAATCTTTTAAGTTAACATACACTGGATTACATGTAAAACAAGTAGCACAAAATTTTGCTAGGAAATGCTTAATTAAGTTATTATTAAACCCTTATTTATAGGACACAACACAAAAAAGTCAAATGGGAATCCTTCTGTTTCTTGCTTCTCTGTTAAGCTGGTCACAAATCCTGCACATGGTGGTCTGATAACTGGTGGTTTCTTATACAATACTTACTATATGCAGTGTAGACAATGGTCTCATAGCTAAAGAGAGAAAGCAGTGTGGTTATTGATCATGCTACAAGCTTTGTGAATTTACTAGTACAAAATCAAGACAGAATGTGAGCGTATCCTGAAATACACTAAATGCAATAAAATGTCTTTGTAGTTACTTTTTCTACTTTTCAATCAGAATAATAGTTTTGCAACAATAGATATATATTGTATGGTATATTGTACTAACCTCATGTCAGTTATGTATAGGTGTCAGGAAACAACTATCACTGCTTTCTCTCCATGATGTGAAGTCATTTTTACCTGATTTACTTGTTGGCTTGACAAACATTATCAAAATTTCCTTGTATCATAACAGTCAATGTGCTTTGTTCACCAGGTGTCAATTTTGCATGGTTACATTCAAGCTACCTCCATCAACATACTCCTCCTGCACACCCATAACACACTTCCCACCCCGCCCTTTTGTTGCAAGTTTTGTGTTTCAAACCATTCTTTCACATAATTCCCTGTGTGCAGCTGTCATGGCACAGCCGGAAAGTTCTGCATGGGGTCTTTTCCCATTTTCACTCATGCTCCACTTCCCACCCCAACCCCGCTACCCTTTCCCCAATCTTGACCATAAAGACATGCACAAGTTCACACATGCACACACAAACACACACACACACACACACACATACATATATACACCATCAACATTTTCATTGTCCAACCCCCTCCATCCTCTCTCCTGTCTCCCTCCCTCTCTGTCTGCGTTGGGCTGGCATGTGATGGTGGCACTGGTGTGTTCTCTTCCTCTTCCCCTTGTTTACTAACAGACGCAGACCAGACTGGAGCATGCCCACATTAAGGAGCTTGAACAGAGCCTGCTCTTTGAAAAGACCAAAGCTGAGAAACTCCAAAGAGAGTTAGAAGACACTAGGGTAATGATTTCTGCTCTGCAGTGTGCTGCATTGGTAAAGAGGGCCTGGGCTGTTTACAAGGGGTGCACAGAGGAGCCAAGCGGTACCTGGAGCTTTGCTTTGTATGAGCTTTTGTTAAATAACCCCACAAATGCATTTTTCAGGCCTCACACGAGAGAAATAATGCTTTTGCTTTTACAGCAAACAAATCAAATAACAAGTTAATAAATTTATTAGATTTTTTAAATTTAAAATTGATCCATCTTGCGTAAAATTAGAATGCAAAATTCCTAGTTTGTAGCAATAGTTACAGGATCATATTGAAACCAATTTTTGAGCCACAATTTTTGAAAAACAATTTTTAACCCTCCACATATTTTAACTGATTTATTTAAAATTTAACAGTGAAAGATATATATTACTGTTATTTCTGTTAGTGACAGCTCTTTTTTCTAATGAGTTACCCAAACTGAACTCACTCTTGCTTTACTAGTATCACTGCTTAACCAGACAGACAAACTTCTCCCTGTCCCAGCTAATCATTTTCTCAGTTATCCTATGTTCTACTTCCCCAGTCCTTCCCAGCATTCATTTGTCCTGCTTATTTGGTGTCCTTGCGTTTTGCTAGTCTAAAACCTGCACCATTTCCCGGACTATGCATCATTGTGTCGCCCTATATAGTCATTTATATATATATATGTAGTCATAAGGCTACCAGCAATATGGTTTTATAATTTAATGAGGATGAATGTCATAGTTCCCACAAGTTCTCATTTGATGATTACTTTATTAAGAAAATGTTCATTTGATTTAATGACAGACCTGTCTTAACCAAGTTATTTAATATTAAGTTGAAGCGGCAAAAAGTGATATTTGTTTGATCACACTGGAGTAATAATCAATTTGGAACATATTTGGATAAACATAGGAGTAATGGAGCATTTTAGTGCCTGCCAAGGGTTGTATATACCTCTGTAAAATCATAAAATTATTTATAGTGTTCATTAACTCATTAAGAATTCCAGCTTATTAGATGATGGAAAGTCTCTACAGACTGCAGAAGCTCCATACATGCTATCAGTGTAGACTTCCATTATTTGAACAATGCCTCTTACATCCACAAGAGGTCAGTATAAAACCTTTTTTTGTGATCACAGTGTTCAAGGCCCAGAGTCAGAAAACATCGAGTTTTACTGTTACCAGTTCCTTAATATCAATAATTGCAGTTTAGCAATTGGGTTTTTGTTTGTTTAGTGACTGTGTACTATGAATAAGTCTCTCACACACTTTTGTTTCAGTATGCCAAATTGGAACACATTTTTGAATTCAAGATTTCTGCTTTTAAAGGTTGCCACTGTGTCAGAAAGGTCTCGTATTATGGAGCTTGAGAGGGACCTTTCACTGCGAACAAGGGAGGTAGCTGACCTGCAGCTGCGTCTTGGGACCCAACAGGGCTCTGAGGATTCAGACTCTTCTCTTTCTCCCCTTTTGGAAGAGATCAACTCTCTGAGGGATCAGTTGGCTTCTCAAGAAGCTAAGCAGCAAGAGGAACTTTTGAAATTCAAGGAGAAGCTAGAAATTCAAGAAAAGACCCACAATGAGGCAGCTGCCCAGCTTCAGGCTGCATCTGTAAGGCTTTCTGGTGACAATGAGCAGATGCAGATGCGCTTGAGCCAGGCTGAGAAAGAGAAAGCTGACACCACTGAACTCTGGCGTTCCAAGTTGGAGTCTGCCATTGCTTCTCACCAGCAAGTTATGGAGGAGCTGAAGGTGTCCTTCAGCAAAAGCGCAGGTGCCCAGACAGAAGAACTTGTAGAAACCAAAAGTGCACTAGAGAGGCTGAAGTTGGATCACAAGTTGGCGCTAGAGGAGGCTGCAGCCAAACACGAAACTGATGCCACAGTTTGGAATCGGGAGACGCAGGAACTAAAGGCGCAGCTGTTGTCTTTGAGTGAGGACAAGGAGCGACTGGAGGAGTCACTACGATCCAGTGTTGAAAAAGCAGAGGAGCAGCACCTTGTGGAGATGGAGGATGTTCTCGGAAAGCTTCATGCTGCGGAAATAAGGGTAAAGGAGCTTGAGGAGAAGGAAACAATGGTGGCACAACAGGTCCAAGACAAGGAAAGAGAAACCAAAGAGCATATGGCAGAAATTGTGGCTTTGCGCAGCCAAGTAGCACAAGGTAACCAGGAGCTTGTTACCCTGAAGAGTCAACTAGAGGTGGTTCAGAGCCAAGGAGACAACCAGGGTGCTAAGGTGGGTTCTTCTTCTCCTGTCTATACAAATACTCCATGTATTATTGAAGTGGTGTCCTTATTTCTCCTTTCAGTTTGGCATTGTCAGACATTAAAAATGTTGTTTGATACTTTTTTGTAGCTGCTTTTGTTTTTTGTTTTTTTTATTTGACATGTGCTACAGGTCACTGAATTGAGCTCCCAAATGGAGGGCAGACAGCAGGAAATCGTTTCCTTACAGCAGAACCTGAGCACTGAACAGCAGGAGAAAGACACCCTGAAACAGGAGCTTGGAGTCCTGGTAAGGCTAAAGGCTTTATTTTGGCTGAGGATACAGTAGTTCTTTTGCATTACAATTGAAGCTGTTTTTCATTGTCAGTGCCTTTTGATATTTAGACTTTGTACTTCTGTTTTTTTTTTTATGTAAAATACCTTAAACATATCTTTTACATTTCTCTAATTTTCTTATCAGCTGATATATACACACAAATACACACATATCTTCTGAGAGATATCAGTTAAATATTTGCTCATCCAGTCTATTAATTGGTTATATGACTATCAGTTATTCAAATGTTGTGCAAAACACAAAAATATCAAACAAAAGTCCCTAGGATCTGACATATAAAATTGTCTACAGCAGAAAAATCATTAAAAAGTGTGAATATTGAGTATTTTTTCCCCACAGAAACAAAAGTTGACTGAAAGCACAGAGGAACAGACAAAATCAGCAAAAACTATGCAAGGTAAAAGATACAAACAGTTGTTCTTTGTTCACTTTGTCAGATGTTTTTTTTCCCATCATCTGCTACTATTAGGCCTTTCTTACTTACAAAAGCTTCAAGGGTCAAAGTTATAACACTTTTCTTTTTGCAGAAACACTTCAGAAGCTCAGTAAGAAGGAAGAGCAGTGCACTTCCCTGATCACAGAATCTGAGTCACTAAAAAGTCAGCTTTCTGGTGCGAAAATTTGACATACATTCTTTTATTTTAATCCTTTTAGTGGTATTTTTAAGTGTCGTAACATGTTTCTTTTCCTTTCTAGTTGTATAAGAACCTTTAAATCTATTAACAAACTCATCTTTACTTAGGGCTGGAGAGGAAGCTGAAGGCTGCAGGTGAAAAGCTGGAGCAGCTCTCAGAGGACAAAAGCAAGCTGGAAAATGATATAGCAGACATAATGAAGGCATCTGGTGATAGTTCAGTACAGCTGACTAAAATGAATGAAGACCTCATTCACAAAGAAAGGTAACTCACTTTATTATTCCCTGCTTCTAATTTCTTTATCATTTTACTTAAAACAAAAAGAACCAATTACGTTGTAATGTGATACTTACTTCCCTGTCACATGTTATACTAAATTGTAATCCTCAACATCCTTGTCAAAAATCCTCTTTTTTCAACCCAGGAGGCTTGAGGAGTTAAAGAGTCAATTAGCAGAGGAGAAGGAGAAGGCAGCACACTTGAATGAACAACTTCAGCAGGAACAGTCCCGTAAAGAGCAAGAGCTTAAAGATACCGGGGAAAAACATCAGTCTCAAATAAGTAGCCTTCAGGAGAAGATTACTCACTTGGTTAGTATTGTAGGGCAGTCACCAAAAATGATTTTGTATTTAAAAATTACACATCAGACTTCAAGATTTAGAAATCATTTTTATAGACCTTAAAATTTGTATCTTTGTAATATCTTTGACCTGTTTCATTTAAGTGGGTCCCTCGGTCACTGGCTGCTCATAACAAGTATATAAATGCTTTGATGTGATTAGTAAATGCTTTTAAATCTTCTGTTTTCTAGGAGACAGCTGTTCAACAGGGTGAGATCCTGGCTGAAGAACTGAAGACCTCACACAAGAAATCTCTCTCTCAGGCCACTGAGCTACATGTGAAGGAACTGGAGGTGCTACAGAGCCAAGCTGACAAGTTGAAGCACGACCTCTCCTCCTCCAAGGACAAAACACAAGAGCTGGAGAAGTTGGTATCTGAGCTGAAGCCATTCAAGGAACAGGTTCAGGTAAGCACAAACCCCCGAAAGTACAGGCACATTAGTTGGATTAATATGTTTCCAATTTTTTTGTTTTAACTTCTAACAGTTATTTATTTATGATTGATTTTACTAACTGGGCTCATTAAAAACCATCATGAAAAATGTGACCTTTCCTTTTGTAGATGAAAATTTGATAGATTGCGAAAGGTGTTGTTTGATGATGTATCAAACACTGTATAGACATTCTACCTTTTCAAGCATTAAAACAGAATGTAACACAAGCTTTATGATGAAAGAATGGGAGATTATACGTACCTGTTTAAGAATTTTTATCTTCATTTAACATCAGTGATTAATGTATATATTACTAAGACATTTCTTTTTGATTACCCTCACACAGATTATTTGTGATAAATTGCTTATTTCCTCCCCCACCAAGCTAATTAGCTGTTTTTTCATACTCATCTCAGTTCTATGTTGGATGGTG
>JAPZDY010000022.1:18488181-18504595 GCA_029783645.1 Ctenochaetus hawaiiensis | reverse complement strand
TGCTCACTTTGATATAAGCTGACAAAATTTGAGATGTGATATCATTTTGATGCTCCTTCTTAAGTCACATTTTGTAAATGTGTAATTTTTTTTTAAGTGGGATCAAAGATGTTCTACATAACAGCATCAACTGTCATCATTGAGTTGAGTCATCACTAGCAGACATTGGACGGAAAACTTCCAGTGTTGCCTCAGTAGGTACCACCATTTAAAGACAGACACAGTCATCACATTAGTAAATTTGTGAAATCTGTCATAGGTAGAAGAATGCATAATAAATTGTGTGTTTTGTGATTTCAAATCATTCTATTAGCTTTAAACAATAAAAATTACATAACTGCACTTGAGTTGTTGTTTGACCTGGTTCTGGTTAACCTCTTTAAAACCAGCCTACTTTCATTGTGTGTATGCGTGTATGTGACCTAACCAGTGTCTTCCTGTAAGATGAGAAATGTCTTCATGAGAACCCAAACTATTTGAGCCAAGTCCAAGGTAGTGAAGGTAAAGAGGAGGCGGGTGACTGATGAGACTATTTAGAGCAGACAACCGGTTGGCACGTAGCTCTAAAATCTTTGAAGGAAACATATTTACAATCAGTCAGTCATCGCAACTTCATACCAACTGGCACAGTTTTATCTATGAGTAAAAACTGTAGGCTATGTTGCACCACTGGGCATACCTAAACCAGTGATGTAACAGCAGCTGTCTGATCTTTTTAGTGATGTAAAAGTGAGAAAAGTACCCTTTGCCATGATTCAATTGTTAATCACTGTTTGGTAGTTCACAAGGAAGGAGGAAGTTGGTGAAATTTTGCATGATCTGCAGATAAACTACAAAGTAAACTGGTGCAGGACTGTTTGTGACTCACCTGTAAAGTGCTAGGAAGGTTTTCTGCAGGGATATCTGATATTACATTGGCACTTAGCACCAATTCCTGCAGTTTAGAAAACTTTAACAGTCTGTCGTCGATGACTGATACCTGTACACAACACCAACAAAACATGGACAACTTAGTCCTGAAAAAGCAACAAGTGTTAATCAACTTTTCCCTTAAAAATCATTGTGGCCTACAATATAGCCAAACTGTGGGCCCTGTAGGTTCAGTAGTACTGTACACACAGAAAACAGGTAGCCTCATGCTTTGCTAATGCTCAATTCTGCTCTTAGAGGCGAGACTGGTTTTTAAACTAGGTACATAAAATATATTAACAATATAACTGATAATTAGCCTGCACTACAATTTTGGGGCCATAACAAGTCATGGGTTTTGGAAGCACGAGAATCAGGGATTCATTATCATTTATATAACGACAAGGTGAGAAAATAGGAAGTGTGTATGTTTTATCAGTATATTTAAATCCTATTAAACAGTCTGGGGTCTGGTCAGGCAAGATTTGGTGATGGCTTGCATCAGATTTGAAACGCAACATTTTGGGCGTAAAAAAGTAAGTACAAACAGCACACTTACACCTTTGCCCACAATACGAAGTGTAGTAAGGTAATTGTAAATAAAGTCAGATTGCAGGCATTCGGGTGTAAGCACAGCCAGCTGTCTCAGGGCTTGAACCTGAGGGCTCCATGATTCATCATACATCCATGGTGAATGAGGGCAGCTCAGCAGATCCAGAAGGGTGTCTTTGTCTTCTGTCTCTGCTCCCTCTCTGTCTTTTGTCTTTCTCTGAGAACATAATCCCTATGTTCATTCTTATTTTAAACAAAAAAAGCAAGCTAAACAACCAAATCGATAATATTAACTACTTTTTAAGATATTCTAAACAACATTTCAATAATTTTAATGACTTAAAAAACAAACAAACAAAAAAACTTACCCAGCTGCCATGTCCACAAGGAAAGTCATTAAGACATAGACGGCGAATATGCTCCTCTAACACAGCAGATAATCTGTTTGAGCTCATGCCTGATGACAGTAGTTACTGTATTACCTTGCATAAATAGAAGAAAAACACTGTAGTCACAGTGTGCTGTCAGTTTGTCTATGGTCAGTCTTCCAGGGTAAAAGTCCTTGGTTCTTGGTCCTTTTTGTTTACATATGGTTGTCAGTAGCCTAGCAACAGCTGTGGCTCATTCCAGGTCCATTGCATGAATGCATGCATCAAGTGTCAGTGTAGGTGAAAAAGTTCAAACTTGAGAAAGACTAGTTTCAGCACACCCATGTTTATTTATCCAACTGCAAAGTGGCACTCAACAGTAACCTTTATTATTATAACACATGATATTCCAACCTTCCAGCACTTTTACAAGCCTGTGGATACTAACTGCTTCCTGTTACATCATTTCATACACACTTCTCTTCCTACATTGTAAGGCGTCAATTTATTGACCCTTGTGGGCATTTTTACCATAAACCCTTTAACAATTTTTTTTTCATGTTCACCTTGTTAACTTAGCTTATTAGCATGCTAACATTTTCTAATTAACATAAAGCACAACTAGCAGCTAAAGTCGGTGGGAACGCCATAAAGAGAGGGGAAAAGTAACTCAAAATACGAGGTACATTTGTTTATCATTCTATAGCACAGGGCTGTGCATCAAAATGCTAGTCATAGTTATTTCATGCTAATCACAAACATATATAAAATAAATAAATACATAGTCGTAAAACAAAGCTATTTTTATAATGGAATGCGGAGGTTGAGTTGAGAAGTTTCAGCCTGAGAAAAGGTGAAGATGAAAGAAAGGAAAAAGTTTCCTTCAAAAAAATTACAGCACTTTCCAAACTGTCTTACAAGATAACTAGATAGAGCAGAGGTGATTGGTTCCATGCTTGGTTCTTTGTAATGCTGATTCCAGGAACCCAAAACTGTTCGCATTTCTACTTTAGCTCAATATGAGGGGCTTAGCCATGAAAGCTATCTGTTTGGGTGAATACTTTATATAAAACTGGACTTTGTTGAATTGCATATATAGTTATATGTCTGATACAGACATATGTGTGTGTCTTTGCCTCACTTTTTTTTCTTAAACCAACACCTCCTTGGTTTTGTTGATGTTGAGCAGTTAATTTTTCCCTGTGCACCACCCTTCAAGACCATAAATTTCCTCTAATGATAAATCTCCATTGTTTGAAATCTGGCTGAAGATAGTGTTATCTGCAAACATTCTAGAGAAATTCTTTCAGGTGTTGTTTTGTCAGAAAAAGAAGGGAATTTTTTTTTCAAAGTAAGCTATACTTCAATTTTTGATTTTTTTTTAATCACAATGAATACATTAGCCATTCCAATATGACTTATATTTGGATATCAGTAATGTTGTCATAGGTGCATGGAAACTAGTGGTAGAAAAACGGGAACTGGAAAGAACTTATGTTTTGTTCCACACATGCACAAAAAAAAAGTGGATAAGGCCAGATTGCAGCCAGTTTTATTCTCTATAGTGCCTATTGGTTTCTCTCACACCTATTCTTAGGGTTTGAAGGCATCAAATTTCTAGAATTCCTCTTCAACCTGCCAGACTGTCTGAGTTTAGACAGAAAACTTTGCTGTTTCTCATTCTTTGTATTCGAACGATAAGCATCAGATCACTGTGGCAGCCTGCAGTGCCATTCCACATCAACCATAGTGGTAAACAGTGGCCTACATTTGCAAAATAGAAGCATTTTTTCATTTCAAGATTTTCTTTTGAGATAATGGGCAAAACTTCACCCATCAATGATGACATGCAAAAAAGCCCCTCCTGCATTCTGCTATATAAGCGCAAGGTGTGCCAGTTTAGGTTCATTAACTCAGTGGCGAAAGACAAAGACAAATCAAAGACAAAAATCGCACCATGTCTCCTTGTAAAGGTAAGCTGCTTTTTAATTAATGTTAAATGGTTTAGGATTTTTTTTTCTGCAAAGAGTAAGATGATGAAAAATCTGTCACTGTTATTATGTCCGTATAACAAAACCTCAGTTTTACATCGATATTTAAAATGACTGGTAAAGGAACAATTTAAACATTAACATTTAGCCTTTTTACAAACAATTTATTTGCTTGTGGTGGCTGACTATTTGCCAAGGGAACAAATTCTGAAGTTAAGTTGCTTTAACTCTAAAATGAGCTATTAGGCAACATTGACTTATAGTCTATTAATCTCTCAAAGCACAATAAGAAGTTCTGGCACAATTTCACTGTCCTTCAAGGTGCATCATATTTAATGTCAAGAACATTTCATTTCATTTGGATGACACTGATGAAGGCCTTATACCAAAATGCACCATTCTCACAATAAAGTTGGTCTTTACATTGCAGGCATCGCTGAAATTTTGAACTCTTCAGTCTATTTATTTCTTTCTCGGTTAAATCAAAAGTTTTTTTTTGAAGAATTTGGAAAATGGTTGACTTGCTGATGACATCATCTTTTTGTGTCTTACTTCCTGTAGTGCTCCTGCTTTCTTGCATTGTGATAATGCATCTCTCATTTGTGGCTTCACTACCAACTGAGCCTTGTGTAAGAATGAAGAGTGTGCTGTCATTATCTTTGGGGAATCTAGAGACAGCAGAAAAAGATTATGTAAGTAAACACATCATCAACTTTCCAAAGTAACATTGCATTGAACGTGACACTGAATGGCAGTATTGCATTCACAACTTTTCCATAATTTTGCACTCCATTTGAGATGTGATTGCTTTTAGAAGTCACCTTGCATAACACAATATAAAGGTGCTTTTAAGTCTTTTCACTGTAGATAAATGGACCTTCTGAACTAATTTCTAAAAGTTATCACAGTTCCATTACTGATTTTGCCATAATGACCCCTGTTACTCCTCTCTAGATTAAGCATATGTTTGATGGAGATGCACCAGGAGCAAATCAATTAGAACATTTACAGAGCCCGGATGGAATAACCTGGCCAATGGGAAACACCGCTGAAGAAATCCAGACCTCCATCTGTGCAATCACAGACTACCTCGACAACCACATGCCAGCAATCATCAGCAGCCTCACTACAGATGCTCACTACAAAAACCTCATCAAAAATATTACGTCCTTTAGTAATCAGTTCAAGAATGTCGCAATTCAAAACATTGGTGCTACAAGAGAGTGCCACAGAAATATAACAGCTTCAAATGATTACGAAAAGAAAGTAATTGGCTTCAGAATAATTTTTTTTGCCAGGAAATGGGTGGATAATTTTGCAAACAAAGCTTGTGTCCTTCTTAGAGACGAGAAAGACAGGACCACACCGATGACTCTGCAGTTATTTACTACACAGACCAACTAATGTTTCAACTTAACTGTGTCTTCATTATTTAACTATTCCTGCACTCTTCTCTGAAAACACTTTGGACAACTTTTTTATGTATTTATATATATATTTGATAATCGGTCTGTTATTTAACTAATTTATTTGTTTATTTATAGTTTCCATTATTTATTTATTTATATTAAAAGATGTCCTTCATTTCTAACATATATCAATCTTGTGCTGCTTCATTCATCACTGAGTATAAACTGGCAACAATAAAATAATAATAATAAAAAATACTTAAATATATAAATAAATACACTCATACCACTTTTTTCCAAGACATATTTATTTTTTTTATTTCAGTGCAAGAAGACAATCAGCTTCCTTATCACCACACTGCCATGAGTCTACCATTTGTGCTCGTTGAGGTGTAAACTCTCATTAGACAGGAAACACACGTATACACAAATTTGTGTGTCTGTACTTGTGAGAAACCACTATCACAAAATGCATTTACAGGCCTCAGAGCCTAACCTTTTTAATCATCCTTATCATCAAAATGTAATGCCCAACCCCAACTTATTAGGACCCAGTGGCTTTTGAACTGTGGGGCAGGGATTACCAGGGTAAAATTGTGGAGTTAAAAACAAATTCTAAGTTTCCCTCCACCTCACCCAAACCACCTCTACTCTCTGGTTGATCCCAAAACTCACGTTTTATTCAATAAACATTCTTCCCTTTACTGGATCTGCAGCTGCAGGCAATCCAAGTGGACTTGTGAAAAAGTTAGCAACCTGGTCAAAACCTGGAGGGATGACCAGATTAGTAACATAATAAATAAGAAGATGCTGTGATAACAATTTTATTTCCTTAAGATTAAGAATAACCATTAAGATTAACCGTTAACCATTAACCATTAAGAATACAATTTTTAGAGGGTTATTTTCACACAAGAGAAGTATTTGAAATAATTCATCAATGACACTGGACTTTTTTTCAGGTTCTTGATGTCTATTTTTCAAACCTAATCTCACCTAACTATAATTCTTACCTTATTTGTGAAACAATATATTATCATTTAAACACTCTCTTTTTTTGATGATAAGGATCTGTCAAAATATCCACAAAATGCTTAAATGCCCACTAAATCTCAAAACTGTTGGTCTCCAAAAACACAGTGATAAAAGCACATATTTTCTAGATTACTTCACATTTTAAATATATTTTATTATCAGGCTACATGAGTAATCACTACAGATAAAATTATCAAGGGCAGGCCTAAATCATATCTCTTTAATAAACATTGTTGTGAATTTTTACACCTGATTGTGTCTTAAAGGTTTAGTCAGACTTTTGGATGAGGTTACTGGATGTGTGGGTTTTACAAAGCCAGAGACTCCTAAGAGGAAACCCCCAAAATGTAAAACTGAATCCCCAACTTGTATGACTCTTTCTATGACAAAACGTAGGGGAAAAAGGTTGAAATGTTGATCTTTATCACAAGTCCTAATAAAAGCGATCCTCGAAAACTGGACCACAGAAAGTGCCACACCAGAGAGCCTCTTGCTGATCACCTGGCGTCATGGATTACCTTGCTGGTAAGCATTTTGAAGTGGGTTGAAGGTCCCCTTGTGTCTATTTTTGAACCCTGCAAGTCCCTCAACTTGAACCTCTACATGCAAAGTTGTGCAACATTGAAACTCTCTGTAGATCATATCTGTGTGTGTGTGTGTGTGTGTGTGTGTGTGTGTGTGTGTGTGTGTGTGTGTGTGTGTGTGTGTGTGTGTGTGTGTGTAGGTGCGTGAGTGCGTGCTTGTGTGCGTTCAAATTTAATTAATCCACACTGTGTGCTATTTTATATCAATTTTGCAGTCTACACCTTCCTGTGCGTGCTCATTGCGCAAGCAAGCTGCAAACCTTTAGAAGAGGGGCAAAAAGCCGGGGTCTTGAACGCAGTCATTCAGCTGATGCGGACGGAGACAAAAACTGCCTTGGACGAACTCGTAAGTTTTTTGGTGCCTAATTAATACTATTAATTTTTCAAACCTAATCAAAACAGCTTATATGGATATTCACATGATGGGATTCTGCAAAAACTTTTCTGCAAATTCTGCAGAAACTTTTTACACGTAGTAGCCCAAGAAAAGTGCTTTCTGAAATTAGAAGAATCAGCCTTCAGTTTACAATAGAGAAGTTCAGTGTTGATACGATCAAATTAAATGCTGAATTCGTTTTTTTAATTTTTTTTTGTTTTAAATCGGCTGCCTTCATTTTGATAGTAGAGTAACTATTAGTGGAGTGAGGGAGGTATTTATTCAGAGGTAGGCCTATTGCAATTAGTTTATAGTATTACTCAAGAAAAGGCAAGTGACAAGCGACAGAGTTTACTGCGTACTTTTATGCTGAAAGACCTCTTGACTGGTAATACTGTGTTTGGTCGATGAAGTTAGTTCTAACTGTTATGCGCTTTGAGATAGATTATTCTGTGACATTTGACTCAATAACTATGTGTCTTATATATTGTAATATTACAATCTGCAAAGTAATCATCAACCACAGCATACAGCTGACGGAGAAACTGATAAAGAAATATATAAGGCTACAAAGTAACATAGAAAGAAGATACTAATCTATAATAGGCCTGAAAGAGCGCTATCCCAAAAATGCACTGCTTATTTACTCTACATCTCTGGGGAGTACTCACTGATTTGGATGTCGGATACCGACTTAAAATAGCCTGTCTGTTTTCATCAGGGTAAAATCGGACAGCTTCCCAGCATCTCCTGTCTCTCCCTGGGCATCAGTGAGATGGTGGGGCAGGAGCAGCGTCTCCTTACGGCTGACAACCTCTCCTCGTTCCGCTGCTACATGATGAAGATGTCCGAGCTGACCCCGGAGGTTTCGTCTCAGCTGCGGATAATCAGCCAGTATACTCAGAACGTGGAGCGGTTGATTAGCGACTCGATAACCCAGAGGGAATGCAGACAACCCACCGTTAAGCAGGACACTGACAATTATGTGTTCGTCAAATGTCTGCTGGAGCTTCTGGACCAGAGGCTAAGCGAATGATAATTATGTTTTTTTATTGCCTTTGATACGAATTATTTAACACAGCTTTAAATTAATGAAAAATTCATACAGTATACAAATATACTGTATCTGGAAGTTGCTTTATGGTTATTTATTTGTAACTATTATCTGACAATTAAGTTACATTTATTTATAAAGTGATATTTATTGAAAATAAAGACATAAGAACTCAGATTTTCATTTCTGTTGCTTTTATTAAGTTTTTCTCATTCACTTAAGGCATCTCAAAAATTGTAGCATTAAGGCATTTGGAAATTTTTACAAGAGAACAAAAACACCCAGATGCAGCATGAGAAAATATCTTTACTTCTTAAAACAAGTGAAATACAATACTAAGTTTAGGCAGAACAAACTTGGGCAGATCCATTCTGCAATGATTTACTGTACATCATCTGGTACAAAACCCCCTCACAGAAACAGCAAACAAAAGTTGGAAATCCAACCTGGTATGACAAACAATTTGAAATCAAAGGATGAGACAGAGTGAGAGACAGAGAAAAAAAATGAAATAAAATCACCACACAAACGCCATGTTACAGAAAAATATTGGGGCCTTCTGTTTTGAGTTAAACCATATTTTAACTCTCAGGCTAAAAAGAGATAGAAAGGCCACAAAGAGACGTTTTATTCACAATCACAACAACCATAGCTGCATTCAGTGTTGCTTTCTCATTTTCTTCAAGAAGCAATACATCCTTTTGGATAATTGTGGCTGTTAAACATTACACATAACTTAAAAATAGGCCTATTTGATGTGCAAGTAAAAAGCCTGCACATCAGTACACTCTAAAAGAGTTTAATCTTGATGACTGCTAACATGTACATTATTTCTATCTTGTAGAAAAGTAAAATCTCCTATTAAAAGGCATTTGCAATTCACAATAGAAGACTGCACAAAAGCTGCACATTCTTTAGAACTAGCAGTTGTGCCCTTGCTAGTGTTTAAGTCCGAGTAAACTTAGTTGTTCTGCAGAAAAGAAGGTAAAAACACATCACAAAATCAATTTCTGCTTGAGGAGTGCTGAACCATGTTCTGTTAAACAAAAGACAAAGACCAACCAGCCTTCAGAGATCCAGAGTAAGGGCACTTTATTTGATCTCAAGGCTGATGCCTGTCAGATATGCTGACTAAATCTTCACAAGTTTTAATTTTGCAACAGAATGCTCTGTCAAATACAATGCCAGTAACACAAAAAAGTAACTGAGTGGACAGGTGAACTTCTCTGAAACTTTTGGTATGTTTCTGTGTGGAGACTGATTGTTTACTCCTGTGTCTGCCATTAATGCACGTTATAAAATTGGTGTAATAACAAGCAAGATAAAGAAAGACAGTGGGTAAATCAAACTGTGGGATGTAACCAGTACCATTCTATGATTTCCTGTCCAAATGATTTCCTGGATTCTTACTTGATTTGTTCATTGCTAAATGGAAAATAGTCACACTGATTAGCGCAGCCCTGAGTAACCAGCATAGAACAGAAAAGACCATATATTCAGCTTGGTATCTTAACACTGTACATAAGAATGCAGTATGTATATATATATAAAATCTGAACTGCTTTTTTAGTTATGCTCCCTATGAGGGCTGTAAAAAATATGGCTCCATATTGTATATCCTGCCCAAGAGAAACCTGCCCAATAGAAACTCATGTATGTATCTAAGTTGACTGCCATTTCGTACTATTTGCAGCTGAACTCAATGGAAATGGGCAGAGCAAGCAAAGCTTGAAGGAAGACGTTCAACACGGACGGAAAACCACCAGGAAACCACTATTGTGTAATGGCAAAATTACATTCTCCTGAGTAAATATTAAAGCTCTCATCTTATTTGTACTAAATAGGCACAGACCAGCCCACAAATGGTAAGCCTAACCATGTTTCAGGTAATCCCCTACATGCTTCCAAAAACACAAACTATACTGCCAGCTAGTCATACAAATCTAGCATTCATTTAAAACCCGTGAAAAAAGCATCATAACCATACACTTTTTACATGTGAATCAGAACACATTAATGAATGAACAATCACTCAATATTTCCCTTTTTAACACAATGTTTTGTCTTTACATTATAAAAGTAATTTAATTTTAAATATAAAGTTGTTCAAAATGCAAACCACAAGTACCACCTCACAATGAAGCAATAAGTATTTAGAAGATCTTAACTTAAAGTAGAGACTGCAGTAATAGCTGCTGCCATTCAAATATAATATGATAGAAGACATTTTTTGCATGCTATAAGTGTAAAGCCAAAAATGGATCGCCATGTGTGCAATCATTGTGCAACAAAAGTGAAAGTAAGCCAGGTCTGATTTGCATTTATCATTTTATTTATTCTTCCAGTGGTGGAAGACATGGTGACCTTAGTGAATGGCTATAAAGTAAAGTATGATGTGTCATTCTGATGGTTGCTGTTTAAGGGCTCAGGTGACTTTCGCATCACCTCACCTCCTCTGAGAGCACAGCTACACATCAGAGTGTGTGACGGCCTGTATGGCTTCTTCAGGCAGCAAGGATGGATCACTAAGAATAGATGTGGTTGTGCTCAGCTGGCGAAGGGTACTCAGCACCACTGAAAAAGAAAAGCTCATAATTTACTAACCATAGCAAGTTGTTGAAACACAGCTTTCAGAGCTGACTGCCATGTTATAATAGGCGTCCTTGCAGAGGTAGGTGAATGCTTAATTTACTATCTTTTAAGTTTATTGTAATTTGGCTGCTAAATACATAAACACAATAACTTTGAAGTGACTGGGTCAGAGGCAAAGTTGCTGGTCTAATGTTAAAAAGTTATTTGGAAAGTGTTCATGTGCAATGACATTTTATTCTGAATGCTTTCCAGGACACTGTGGGCAAATTTGTCATTTACCAGGATATTTTTATGACTGTTGCATTAAAAATTCCTATTAAACATGCGTACAGTAAGAGCCCTGTCTGTCATGCTGAAGGCAATGACTCAGGGGGATTTTAAATTTCTTTTGCTCAAACTGATGATTCGACTGCAGGACACAGAAAAAAGTGAATCATCAAATTTGATGCAACAGCCCTGCTACACATGGAAACAAAAAGCTTAAGAGTTCATCTGCAATGGCACAAGCCCAGCCTCCTTAAGCTGATCTGAAACCTGCTTGCATGATACAAATCTCTTGACGTCAACATACATTATCAGATCCACTAAGTGTAATTGCCAAACTCTGAGTGTGACTGGAACAAAGCAAAACATTATTTGACTGGGTGGGAAAAAAAATATTGGAAAGTGTGATCATAACTGTTTCTGCCCATTAGGTTTAAAATGGAATGATATTGTGAATAATTAAAAAAGGAGATGCACTGTTTCCTATCATGTCATAGTTTGATAACGGAAGAAAAAGCAATGATAGATAGGAAGTAGAAAGCCTTGAGTGAGCATTAGGAAGTACAGCCTGCTCTGCACTTGTACAGGAAAGTGCAGAGCAGGCTGTACTTCCTCAGGAGACTGGCATCATTTAATGTCTGTAAAAGGTGCTGCAGATTTTTTACCAGTCAGCGCTAGTGCACTTTTCTATGGGGTGGTGTGCTGGGGGGGGCAGTGTCAAGCAAAGGGACACACAGAGACTAAACAGACTGATAAAAAAGTCACCTGCTACATGAGTTGGTGATGGGGCAGAGGAGCTGCTTTAGTGGGAGGCTGCTCTCACTGAAGTGCTCCACTGAGAGACTCCTTCAGAGGTCCTTCATGCCCAGAGCCATCACACTTCATTATTTTATTTTACTTCTTAGCTGTGACTGTGGTGTGTGTGTCTATCTATCTATCTATCTATCTATCTATCTATCTATCTATCTATCTATCTATCTATCTATCTATCTATCTAACTAACTCACGACAAAGAGCAGTGTGCTGCTGAAAGGAAATCCTGGCTGCAAATGATCCATAATTATTGATCCTTTCTATTGCATCTATAAAGTAGGCGGCCTGGTGATCTGCACCCATGTGTGTGTGTATTTGTGATACTGTCTAAAAGAAATTGCCTTTTACTTACTGGGTCTGAGCACTGGAAGGGAGCAGTGACGATCCAGCCATTGCAGCGTGGTCTGGTACAGCTCTGTTCTGCTTGTGGTTGAAACCATCCCATTAAATGACTCAAAGAGAGGCTTGATGATAATGCTGAACTGGAATGGATGGCTGTCAAAGATCAATTATACCTCAAAGTGTAAAAAAGCAATTCTGCCTAAACAACTTTTTTTAAGGTCCAGACTCTAATGTTCAAATCTGTAGCTTTTTTTTTTAAACTCTGTTCTTTAATATGTGGTATCAGCTTAAGCCTACCAATACTGTGCATGACACAAGATATGATAATGTTGTTAATATGTATCAGTCTGATCTGAACAAGTCAGACACAAGAGCAGTAAAGATAAGAGCAAAATGCTTACCCATACTCTGTGTTATAACTAAGCAGCATACAGTGTAAATTGGTATAAGCTCTTTCATTGAAGGATACGATCCAGAACTTCCAGTTCTGAAGAGTGCGGTTCTTTACATACTCATTGAACTCTTGCATGTGGTCATAGCATGGACGCCTGATGGGCGCCCCTGATGCAGGCAGCTGTTCCTGACACGAGCTGAGATTAAGCAGTGATAAGGGAAAAAAAACAGTTGAGAGTTAATGTTTTAAATGTCTGTGCCTCCTTTTTTAAAATCATGCGTATTAAAAAATTAAGGTAAAGTATGAAGTATAAACAATCTTCTAACTCACTTAATGGAGGTGTTGAGCTCCTCTATCTCCTCTCGTAGTCTCTTGACCTCCTCTTGCATCTGCTGCCTCTCCTGCTGGAGTTTCCCAATGTGCTCCACTGTCTTCTGCAATGTAACCGCATTACTAATCTAAATGTGCACAGTTAGTGAACATGGAAGGAAGGGAAAAAGCAAATAAATTATTTGAAACAATATGTGAAGCAATTACTGCACACAAACATGACCAAAAATGATGTTCTAAATCTATTACAGATGTTTTATGAAGACACACAGACTTACATTTGCCTGTGACTTCAGAGTGGGAACTAGGTTGCAGAGTGTTTTAAAACCAATCTTTATGTTAGATCGTCTCTTTTGCTCAGCTGATATGTATGTTGTCCGCCGGCTCTGTCACACAACAGCAGTGGAAATATTACACAGAGGCTTACTTAGAGTTTGTATAACCTTATCTCACTGAAAAAACAATATGCTCATACAAAGTGAACAATCTCACTACCAAAACCATTTATATTATGGAATAATATCAACACATACAAACACAAACCTGGTTTTGTTCATTCTTTACCAGAGGTATACTGCTGCTGCCAATCAGTGACTGTGGACTGGGAACTTGATCTAACCCACATGGTGAGCCTTGACCTGATCCTGGCTGACTGGAAACTAGAAAGAAAAAACAAAAAAACAAAATTGTAGAAAAATATATATTCAGTTATGATATGCTATCTGGGTAAGACAAGCTCTCACCGACACTAGAGGAGGCTTTCTGATTTTTGCGACTGGAAGAATAAGACTTTTCTTTGGGGACAATTGGCTGCGAAGGCTTCTGTGCTTGAGACATGACATGAAATCCGGAGGCCTGCGATACATTACAAAAAAAAAACAAAAAACAAAAAACATACAAATAGAACAAAGGATACACAAGATTAGACCAAGAAGCATAACAAAAAAATATATTATATTTAATTAGCAAGCAACCACTTAAGATTTAACACTACCTCTGAGTTACATTTATGAATTACTCACATTATACCAAAATGAACAATGAAATCCAAACCTGCAATTTTTCACTGGCAACTATAAATTCCTATTACCACTGTGGCGTAAGTGTAAAATAAAAGAGGGAGGTTAACACATACCCCTCCAAGATGAGGAGCGATGACCACATCTGCTTTAAGAGGTGTTGGCGTAACAATTACAGCATTTGCATGACCTGGGAAAGGGGCTGAGAGGGTGAACATTGACAAGGAGGCACATACTGTTAGTTATTATTTGGAGATATGGTCTATTTTCCTCATTGCTTTTCAGGAATGCAGAAAATAACACTAATCAACATATTCCTTAATATCTTTACCTTTTTTTGCACAGATTCAGGTAATAAAAAAAGGTTTAACATTTAACAACTTAAAAGTTAATTTTGTGAAGGTAGGCTGATCTACTGAAACAAAATGGAACTCTTATGGTAAAAGGATTAGGCTGCAAATTATCTTGATGAAATAAAATTTAAAAAACATTAAGCTTGTACAAGGATTGTTTATCTGTTAGCCAAATACCAAGACAGTTTCAGATCTTTTCTTCTGTGTATGCCAAAAGACATTATCAATTGTCAGTCAACATTACTATTGTTAATCTAGACAACTGAGTAAGAAAGGCTTGAGCGCTATCTTGTGGTAATTAGCTAAAACTGACAAAGTTATACTGCAGGAACAACAATTTCAAATGAAGATTCTCCAAATGCAGAATAAACATCTTGATATTGAAATAAGAAACAGACCTGTGAGGATGAGATGTGAAGAGGGGAGGGTATTAGCAGGAGCAATCCTTTGCATAGGGCGGATTTTGTTGGTAGCAGGTGACTGAAAGGGCCGAGGCAAGGCAAAAGTCTGATGGTGTTGGACAGCAGAGGCTGGCAATGATGCCATTGGCTGGAGTTGAGATGGAGGAGGTAGAGGCTGTGTGGATATGGAGCTATACTCTGAGCCGTGGCTGAATGTGGTGGCTGCATCGCTGGGAGTGACAGTTGAGGAGGCTGTGTGTGTAATCACAGATGGTGTTACAGTTTCAACCAGTGCTGAAGTATTGTCCAAGGGGGAGGTAACCATCGGTGCTGCTGAGGCCATGTCTTGACCTGAGAGGCACTGTGCCAGAGGATCATGGGATAATGGCTGAGAAACTGAGGAAACTACTGCTTGATCATTGGGCATCACCTGCCCAGAAAACAGAGGCATATAGTTTTGTACATAGGCAGAACCACCACTGCCAGTTCGACTGGCTTGGCTTGCCATGGGAGAGGAGATTGGCAAGGGGCCAGTTGAGGAGATGTGGTTGTTTGTGAGTTGCATGGGAGACATTAACTGGGCCTGGCAAGGGACGAAAAAGGAAAAGGTAACAGACACACTTAGACTTCTTGTGCAATATAATAAATAAAAGACACAGTTCTGTGCGATTCTATATTAGCTTGAAGTTTTCTTTTTTTTGCAATGCTTGAGACTATGACAGTAAAAGTTATTCACACTTTTTTTAACCATTTAACCATTTGCATGGTTAATCTATTTGCCAGGAATAATATTGTCAGAGATTGGCTAATTATTCATTCAAAGATTAGAGACTGGTCCTGTTGTGCACAAATGGAACACAGCACCTTACTGTGCATGTCATAGTAGCAGGCTATTACTTTTGTGAGTAAGTATTCCAAGTTTCATTGCTTGATCATCACCAGCACCTGAGTTATATGCAACCAAGAGCATGCTGGAGGTTTTCTTTGACATATGTGGAGGTTGTGTCCTGTGAATTTGTCCACCAGGGCCAGAGTGTTAACACTGAGTACTATGGCATTTTGGTTTTCCAACTGACAACACAACTGCTCAGAGTGTTGGAAACATTCGACTTTCTTGTATGTAACGACACAGCAGTCCCCTCCTCCTCTCGGATTTGTATCCTCCAACCTCTTTCTGTTCCCTAAATGAAGACTGGTCTTTGGGTTGAAATATAGACCCAAGTTTCAGGTCCATGCTGAAATTTCAAATGCACACTTACCAGAAGTCACAAAAACCCATGTAACTTGGGTGCTGATGTTGATCAAGTCATGTAACTTAGAGCATTCACTCATAAAAGTCACTACATGCATTCGATACATGGACATTACTGTACAGTTCTTTATCTGTGTGCACAGTCTTAAAATGTTGGATTACACTAATCATTGACCTTTCTCGCTGCTCAATATCAACTATAACCAAACTGTACTTTAGGACGCGCTCGTTTTCCTAACGTAACTTTTTACTGAAAGAGGACAGGAGAGACAGCAGACTGATAGAAAAGGGGACAAAACTTAACAGACTAGCTGCAGTTATTTTTATATGTATGTCTTTCTACTCACCTAGTTCAAGCAGAATCAAAATGTATATC